>LIEC01005985.1:0-92834 GCA_001925005.1 Drosera capensis
GGTAGTAACATAAAAATTATCAACCAGCGTGAATCAGCTAGCAGCAGCATCTTCAAGCATAAAGAGTTCAATCTGAAGTCCCTTGGCATAGGTGGTCTGAGTAATGAGTTTGCAGACATATTTCGAAGGGCATTTGCTTCTAGAGTTTTCCCTCCCCATGTGACTAGCAAATTGGGGATCAAGCATGTTAAGGGGATGCTTCTTTATGGGCCTCCTGGTACCGGCAAGACTCTGATGGCTCGACAGATAGGTAAGATGCTAAATGGAAAGGATCCCAAGATTGTCAATGGACCTGAAGTGTTGAGCAAGTTTGTTGGTGAAACTGAGAAAAATGTCAGGGATCTATTTGCTGATGCTGAGCACGATCAAAGGACCAGAGGTGACCAGAGTGACTTGCATGTCATCATCTTTGATGAAATTGATGCTATTTGTAAGTCCAGAGGATCAACTAGGGACGGAACTGGAGTTCATGATAGTATCGTGAACCAGCTGCTGACGAAAATAGATGGTGTGGAGTCCTTGAACAATGTGCTTCTGATTGGGATGACAAATAGAAAGGATTTGCTTGATGAAGCTCTCCTGAGGCCTGGGCGATTGGAGGTTCAGGTTGAGATCAGCCTGCCTGATGAGGCTGGTCGTTTACAGATTCTAGAAATTCATACAAACCAGATGAAAGAAAATTCTTTTCTTGCTCCTGATGTAAATTTGGCAGAACTTGCTGCTAGAACAAAGAACTATAGTGGAGCGGAGCTTGAAGGAGTTGTAAAAAGTGCTGTGTCATTTGCTTTGAATAGGCAACTGAGTGTGGATGACCTTACTAAGCATGTGGATGAGGAAAACATAAAGGTTGGCATGGATGATTTTCTAAATGCCCTCCAAGAAGTCAAGTCTGCATTTGGAGCGTCCACAGATGACCTTCAAAGATGCAGGTATGATTGTCGATCCATATCTTAGTTTTCGTAGTGGTTGATTCGTAGTTTGCATGGACTATGAACATATTTCATTTGATAGCTGCTGGACTTGTTTGATATGATCCCTGCTCAGCAATAGCTTGTTCATTGAATCCAATTTCTACATGCTTGTTGTTCACTGTCCTTGGGCAATATGCAATCCGTTCTCTCTTTAAACGTTGTGAGCCATTCAGCTGCTCATCATAATGACTAATTCACATCGTTCAGACCTTTTTGGTATATTTAGTTCAATAAAGGAGGAACTAATGACTTAGATTGATTAAATAAAATGCAGACTGAATGGAATGATTGATTGTGGTGAACGCCATGAGCACATCAGACAGAGAGCAATGCTACTCTCCGAGCAAGTTAGGCAGAGCAGAGGAAGCCCAATTATGACTTGTCTTCTGGAAGGCCCTAGTGGAAGGTTTGCACACCTTACTTATTTAGTTATTCTTTCTTTTCATCTATCTTGATATCTCTAATCTTTGGTGACTGTTGTTGACAGTGGGAAAACAGCTATAGCTGCTACAGTTGGGATTGAAAGTGACTTTCCATATGTGAAAATTGTGAGTTGATTTTTTTTTTTTGGATTTAATGTTATTCCTCGAAATTCATTGTTTTTATTGATGTCCTGTTGGGTGATGAAACAGGTCTCAGCGGAATCCATGATTGGACTTAGCGAGAGCACTAAAAGTGCCCAGATAGTCAAGGTATCTACTTAACTTGTATCTTTTTTCTGTTGTTGCATGTGATTTTTGTCAAGATTGAAAGATGTCGAATTGTTCAATGAACAGAATTTTAGTTCTATTTGCAACGCTAGAAGCATTGCTTCAACACCTTGTACCTTTTTTTATGGCTGTGTTACTGCACTTTCTGAGCCCTAAAACTTTTATAAGGCTGGTCATACGACCTTTAATCCTTTTCTTAGAACACTGGCTAGATGGGAAAAATAGTTGTGTTGGGAGTGTCGGAGCAATTGTAAGTTTTAGCAATGGTTATGACTTACGTGGACATTTGGTGTAGCTTTATGCTGGGAGAAAGTCATATCCCGTAAACATGAGAAGGTAACAAGAAGCTTGGACAAGTTTTCAGGTGCAGAACACCACCATTGTCAACAGCTACTTTTATGAGGTGGTCAGGGATGACAGAAGTATGAAAGAGTGGTTAGTTGGTTACCACGATTATATTGCAAGGGAACTGAAAGCAGAAGTCAATTGAAGTATTGACTTAGTGGACTATGAAGATTCAAGTTAGTTACCATATTAACAATGAATGGCATATAATATTACTACGTAGAAATGTAAGAGGATGAATGTCAACAATTAGGAAGGATGTCCCTAGGCAAAGGAAAGTTCTGCGCAAAGCGATAATTAAGAAAAGGCCTGTCTTTAAAAAGAAAAAATAAAATAAAAAATCCCTGTGTTCTTGTTGCATTTCCTTAATTTCTATATGAAACTATGAACGTCATTGAGGATATTTCTGGTGACAAAACTTACTTTCTAAACAGAAAGTAAGTTTTATATGGATGAGGCCTGCCTGATGATTCCATGTTTTATATGACACCTACAGTCATAACAGAATTCTGAAAAGGATTATGAATTTACACCAGGACACATAGTTGTTACACCATATATTTTGTCAATAGCCCAAAAAAGAAGAATCTCATTGACTTGTGATTTTTACGTTCAGGTCTTTGAGGATGCTTACAAGTCTCCGTTGAGCATTATCATCCTTGATGATATTGAGAGGTAATTACTTCCGACTCTTAAGTTTGTTATCCTTTTCTAAGGACCGTTAACAGCTCGTTTCATTTGAAGGAACTGAATTTGTTCACTTGGTTGTTGTGCAGACTACTCGAGTATGTCGCTATCGGACCAAGATTTTCGAATCTAATTGCCCAGACTCTGTTGGTCCTGTTAAAACGGCTACCTCCGCAGGTATAGCACAGTCAATGTTCATTTGCTTACAAAGTGTTTTAACATCATTTATTTATTGGATGGATCACCTTGAGCTCGGCCAACATATGCGTTGCCCTAGAGCTCTTCTGTGGATTCCCTGTTTTAAGATTGATGAATTGCCAGCTATGGCGGTTAAGTCATTGTTTTTAGCCAGGGGGTCCTTGATTTTCATGCAATATGCAGAAAATGATGGAAACAAATGTTTGTGCCCTCTGCCACCAAGTACTCTAGGACACTATTAGTCTATTACAGTCCTGCTTTTATTAAGAAGTTGTTTTATCAACTTAAGTTCCATGCAGACCGGATTACTTAGTTTTCAAATGCCATTTATTATTGCACTTAACCTACTCCTCAGTACGAAAAGATCTTAGCTGGCATTAAACCCTTTCATTGCCTTTTGCAAAGGAGAAAAAAGAATCTCTGAAACAGAAAAGGAAGACTGTTTATCTGCCATATAGTGATGACGCTACAACTGCAAATGCATGGATTTCATAATAGAGGCCATTATACATTTGACATGTCCTTTGTAGTTTATGTTATGGGATCCTTTTGGTTATTTGGCAAGAGCAAGCAGCTCGCAAGTACTCCTTGATTTTTTGGTGAGATGTAGGAATAATTGCTATTGGCATGCTCATTAGGTTATCTTGCCGGTTGATAGTGTTTCTAAGTTCCTTTGTCCGCTGGGCAGTTGCTATGGCAAAATATCCAATCCTATTTAGCAGTTGCGTCGAACAAATATCTTGGTATTCATGGTATGCTTGCCCATACTAAGTTTTGGGGGTCTATGTCGGAGTAATGAGGAACCCGTTTTTCTGGTTCTTTCATATTGAGGAATGGCGAATTAAGAATAGATCAATCAACTCAATCCGTTTATCTTGTCCACGATAATTGCCATTTGTAGAACACAAATTACCTACACTCTGATATTGAAAATATTTTTGTCATTTGTTGCGGTTTTATGCTACAGGGGAAGAACTTGCTTGTGATGGGGACAACAAGTGAAGTGAGTTTCTTGGATTCAGTTGGCCTTCGTGATGCTTTCTCTGTCACTTATCATATCCCGACTTTGAGATTCGATGATGCAAAGAAGGTATGTTCACTTCTTTTGAGTGTTCCATTCTTGGGATTGACTTGCTACATTTATACAGTACATGAGCCTCATGTACGGTGATGGGTCACTCGAACTCACTACTGAAAATTTGGTCCCTCTTTTTCTTGTTTTTTTGTTATTTTCTTTGTTTATCTTAAAGTATTTGTAAGATATAAAGTTATGGTTCATAAGTTTATATATCTTTCGTAAATGATTTGCTTGATAATTCTATAATTACATCTACTAGTGCACAATTGTGCCCTTGTTAAATTTTGTTCTGGATAAGTTACTGGAGGGATCATGTGTACCAATTTGTCTTATGCTTCTTTCCCTATTTTTGGTTGTGGTGTTCATAACATTTCGCATCCTGCAGGTCTTGCAACAATTGAACGTGTTCTCCGAACATGAAATTGATTCTGCTGCTGAAGCCCTGAATGATGTGAGTATCTACCTTAAGTTTACCTCCCAAAGAAAAAAGTTATACCATGAATTTATTTGGGGAGCGCTGTGCTTGACATTCTTATTAAAAAATTTTGGGACACGGTTCTGCTTCTCATTCTTTTCACGCTCGTGGAACACAGATCACTATCAATAAGTTGTACATGTTGATTGAAATGGCTGCTCAAGGTGAAAATGGTGGACAAGCAGAAGCAATTTACTCGGGCGCAGAGAAGATAAACATTTCTCATTTCTATGATTGCCTTCAGGATGTTGTGCGGCCGTTCTAGTCTGTATGTCGGAACCTTATAGTTACCTTGTGAGTTTCATTCGTTTCGTTCCTATTGTCACTTGTGGGTTATACACGGTTAGGTGATTTTCCAATGCTATTTAGTCGTCATCTGGTAGTTTTGGATCCGATTGGTGAGAGGAAAATGCCGTCTATGTTTTGGAATTTGAAGCTCAACTGAGATACGGAACTCTAGGAATCAATGGAATTTTGACATTGACTTCCCCATTTGTTTGTTGGATTACTTCTGGGGAGGATATATGTATGCATTATCTGCCCGTTTTCTTTCCACTCTTCTTCGAGTGCAAGATTTGTTTCTACACGAAGCTTGTGCTGATTTTTCTTCCTGTTTGTTCGGAGTTCAATGTTTATTTACTTATTTTGTGCTGGATAGAGAGCACTTACGGTCATGTGTGGCCATGTTGATCTTACTACGGATTGGTTACCTGTAACCAGCATGGTTTGATTTCATCTGTGTCCAAAGTTTTCATTGATTAGGCGTAACTCGATCGAGCTGGAGATGCTAAATGGCTGTCTTTACTTCGATTTTACTGTATAGATGCAATGTCATTCAGGTTCAGGCTCGTTCTTTCTTGAAACTCGAATGCTTGACCTTACTTAAGTATCGCTTCTCGTCGGCATTCAGTCTTCCAGGATTCTGTGATTGATCTCATGAGTAACTTTTGTTTGTTATTTACTGCCTGCTCTATCCATATGTATGCAATCATAGCGAGAGGTTCCTCGGCAGCCTATTTCAGATGCATAGTAAAACATTCAGGTTGTATATATAGTGTTGCGGGTCTGTTAGTTCAATGGCTCAAAGGGTCGTCGATCCATCAGGATTTCGAGTCATGTCTGTTACTATGTCCTTATGTGTTTACGTATGTAAAGATAAGATATTTACGTATGTGAAGATAAGATAAGGATCTTTGGGAATGACGTCGGTCTACTGATCTTGATGGATGGCTATTCTTGAAAGGTCGTTTAGGCCGGTGATTGATTTTGAAAATTATTGGAGGAGAACAAAATTATTATAACGTCGATGCGTGCTTAATCAAAATTCTTAAGCTGTCTTGATCATTTGTTATAGGCCATAGCTTTTCATTTTTCTGTCTCATAGTGCAAATTCAATGGTCCAGCGATTGAGAAAGATTCTATGGAGTTCTCAAATTTGGATTTGATTCATTAAAGGAAGTCACGGTCTTTCTCCACTTGATGCATTGCTTCTTGGTCTGTGGTTCTGTTATACGTTGAGATGACAACTTGCAATATTCATGTTTCGTTTTGTAAGTCAAATAAGACATAAATAGTATTCCCTTTATCCGGAAATTGTAAGATTATGTAAACAATAAAATTATTCATATTATAAATAGTCCGTGATATATTTAAACATCGTTTTATATAAAATTATCGTTAAATATTAGTGATGAATAGTTTATTTCAATCCTGGATCAATGACATAATCTTCTTACATCATTAAGATAAATAATAAAATTTCTAAAACTATTTATTAATAGTTAAGTGATTGATATAATATTGTTATTAATTTCGGACAGACGAAGTATTACATATATCGAATACTCTCGAGCTCGTCCGATATGAAGGAAGTTCATTCCCCGGCTAAAATGGCTGCAAACCGTGTTACGTGGCCGATGTAAAAGGCTATAGAGATCGATGAATCCGTCAGCCCATGTAACCTTAACGACCTAACGAGTAGTAGTTGTATTCTACGCAAGTCGGAAGGTGACAATCATAATGACTGTACCGTGCACTAGCATTTGGCATTGATTTAACCTTTTCTTGTTTCACCTTTTCAAAAGACAGGACAAGATGTTAATGAAAACGAGATTGTTGATTATAGTACGGGTGATGGAAGAAAAATGTGTATGAATGATTCATCTTTTGTGGATAGAAGGATGGATGAAATATCGTGCACTAGACAAATGCAAGGAAGGAAACAATTCTAAGATTTCTAGAACATATTTTACAGAGCTCCGAAAAGTTTATATGAAAGGAACTAACGTCGACGTATTTCTCAGAAAAGATAAGCTAGACATCGAATTAAACTTCAATAAGTTTCAATTCAAGAGATATACTTGATGTCAACATATTATAAAAACGCTTGTTTTTTTATGTCCTTATAAGATGCCAAATTCTTGACTATATGATCATTGTGGGGGAACAATTTCTCAATTAATTCAATCATGTTTCAATTTGGGAGATATATTTAATGTCAACATATTATAAAAAAAACTTGTTTTTTATGTTTTTATGAGATGTCAAATTCTTGATCATATGTTTTTTTTTAAAAGAACGATTTATTAATAAACTAATCCTTACAAATGAAATGAAAAAGAAAAAAAATACTTCATCCGTCTCATATTAATTATAACATATACGTATATTATATTATTTTATATGTATAAATATAATTTTCGTTTTCATATCAAATTAAGTTTGATCATTCTATAATACATATTAAGTTGAAATACATAATTTACATAAATATTAATATTTTACGATAAATATATGAAAAATAATATTTAAACGTTAGATACAAAATTTTACATCATAAAAAGTCAAAGTTATCGTAGGGAGTAAAAAGTATGTACTAAAGAGAGTGAATTGACACGAGAGGAGGATAACAATTACAGTACGCGACTTCTCGAATGGGCCATCTTCTACTTACCTAAACCATTAATTCAAAGATCGAATCCTCTTTGCAACTGAATTCCTTCACATAGAAGCGTGTGCTCCTATCACGTCACATCGACGCGGGCCCCACAAGCGATCGCAATAATGCAATGAAGCAGCTCTTCAAAGGTTCTTCCATCTATAAATACAGAGTCCATGGTGGTATCGATTTCATATAGCATCAAGCAAAAACAATCAAGAAGTTTCTCTTATTTCGTATACTTCAGCTTTGCTATATCGAAGATGTCGGACACCTGCGGAGACTGCAACTGCTCTGACAGGAGCCAGTGCGTGTAAGTGTTTCTCGTTTAGCCGGATCGTATACCTGTAGGATTGTTAACCAACTTCAAATATCGAAATATAACCATAATAAAGAGGATGTTTTTTTTTATGTTCTTAAAAGATATCGAATCTCTGATCTTATTATTAGATAAAAAAAAAAACCTTATTATTAAGGCAATTCTTTTGAACAATTAATTGATAAAGATACATATCTGAAAGCTCAAGAATCAGCATGCTCAAATCAAACATAAGTCATCAATGAGACCTTTATTTGCATCTAATAAACCAAGTTCTTATATGCAGGAAGAAGTCCAACCAGTATGGCATGATCATCGTCGAGGCTCAGACGACGTAAGTTTAAATCAGGCACAACCCCTCTCCAATCTCTCCTTACTTCACAAACAACATCAATATGTTTCCTCTTTTGGCAGCTATGGCGAGACCTTCGGCATCGGAGCTGAGAACGACTGCAAGTGCAACTGCAGCAACGGCTGCTCCTGCAGCGCTGGGTGCTCATGTGGCTGTCACTAAGCGGCCACACAAAACGTGCTGCATATGTAACACCAGAAGGTGGACTATGGTTCAATAAGTTGTACGTGTGTCGCTATTCTGTCTGAAAAAGAACAGATGCTTGTATTATTCTGTTCCTGTTTCCAATCGTGTCTCGTTGTTGTGTACTTTAATCTATGTTTCCATTCCTCAGCATATGCTGATGGATGCTTTCCTGGTGTGTCTTGTATAATTTTATGGATACTTTGGACTTCAGTTACTGGTTCTTTGTTTGATACCTTCCCCATCTGGATACTTTAGTATCACTAATCAAAATTATCAAAATCAAAACCAAGAAATAGAAAACCAAGATCAGTTAAGAAAATAAAATGATTTGATTTTTCGTAAATGGGAACTTGAATATTAATGATTTTCTGTTTTTGTTTTTTTCCATCCATTTAAAGAATCCGCAAATGAAACGAAAATATAAAATCAAAAACAAGATTTGACTCAAGAAAAGGATTGCCAAACAATTCTGTCTCATCGGTCAATGAAACGAAAATATAAAATCAGAAATAACGATACCAAATAGGTCCTAATCTACTCAATACGGAACAGTATGAGAGCTGTTTCATCCAATACAAATCACTAATTCGACCATTTGTGTTCCAAATCATTCGAGCGCTAAGCTACCGCATGGTCCATATCAGAGTGGGGTACCAATTAGCTGATTCAGTGTAGACACATCTGAATAAACTTTGAAGAGTATCCTAGGTTTTTGAAAGATCCTTGCTAAAAGGATATTAGTGTAGATTTTCATGGTGTTCTAAAAAGCAAATCCTACACATTTTCATTGAAGAAAGTCCAGTAAAGACTATTGTTTCTACCGTGATCAGGAGAAAAACTTTTGTCACTCCCAAGTTAATCTCAAAACTTAAGAAAACTGGTGTAAGAAGGAATATACCATTTAGCAAAGTTGCTAACATGACAAAAAAGTCTTGGATTGGCCTTGAAAAATACATTCGCTGGTAGTTCCTTCATGAGCAGCATTTCATTGAACAAGTATAGAAAGCAAACATGAACAAATAGCAGCTGCTGAAATCTACCCAATCATAGCGAATGTCATCTGTTTGTTTTTTAGAACTTTCAAGACATACACAAACGCAGCAAGAATAATCCAGAAATCCTCTCCATGAAAAAAACTTAGCACTCTGCTAATTTACTCTAAGCTAGTACAGCTGATAAGTTCTTTCACCACTTCCCCAAAGATCAAACAACACAAATTATATTGAGTAATCAGGTAGTTTCACGGAGGGCATCTACACCACTGAACAAGGTATTTCGCTTAAAATCTTGATGGGAAAATTATACGTCCAGTCCCTGTCTACTAGGTAATCGTGTGTTGAATCAAACATAGGATGTCACTCTCAAACTTCAGATCTTTCCACCAACCCAAATCAAAACTGATCATCCCTTGCTCATATTGGGCTTCCTAAACGGTTAGAAATACAATGGCTAACGCATAATCAAATTCTTAGCAGTCAAATATGAGAAGTAGATTTAACCAGAGTCAAGGATATCACAGGTTGCATTATTTGCCAAGTGCTTGTTTTCTTGAACCAGAATCAGAATGAAATCTCAGTTACAAATGGAAACCAAATGGGAATACCAGCAAACAAATCACTCAAATGAACGGATTACATTTCTAATCACTCAACTGTTGTATGAACAAGAAAATCAACACACTCTGCAACAGTAAGCACACAAAACGCTATCTATGTTTCCTGCGCAATCCCATTCATGGACTAAATGGTGTTCCACAACCAAAGCTAAAGCAAGAATGAACTCACAGGCCGTAACTGATCACAACTCTGCCTCTGGACTCATCGATCAAGCAATGAAACACCAATCACGAACATAACACTGCAAAACTGCCATCTTATCACGGAGATACTCAGCTTATATCCAGCCAAACCCTACAACTTTCATCCCACCATTCAGACCAAATTCGAACAGCAAACGGCAGAAGAAGTGTGGCACAGTCTCAGGACAATTTTCTATTCAGAAACCAGCACCAATGACAACAGGCCTTCAATCATACTTCTCCCTCCACGAGCGTACAAGGAAGAAAACCCATGACAACGCCAAAGCAACATCTCCAATCACTTGCCTAGGCAAATCCCTAGCAAGATCTTCCAACTTCATCTCAAAATTTATCCTCCAAACTGCCATCGCCATATGCAGAAGCACACAACCCTTAGCAAAGAAACTCTGAAACTTGCTATCCTTCACAAAGCTAACCATGAAAAGAAGGAACCCTATCACAAACAACAGCAATCCAGAGAACGACTCAGACGTTCGGATCAGAAGTTCGTCATGAGGCGTCGAACCCTGCAGCTTGATCGCCGTTTCCTTCCCATGTCCGAAGACAGTTATCTCCCTGGTGTAGAACATCATCATAGCTCCACAAGTCACAGCTACCATTGAATGGAGAAGACAAATAACTCGAAACCCTGATGAACCCATTTCCAATCACACCACAAGTTTCACAAGTTTCTAGTTACACTGAGCTCTATAACACATCAATGAATCTCAAACCCTATAAATCCCAAACCCTTTGGCTTCACTTTACCAGCAGTGATCACAATCTCAAATTCTATCAAGCAAGACCAAAAAACTAAAACCCTTTGAAACCAAGATCTCAAATTGCATCAAATCATGGAGAAATCAGCTAAAATAAAACCTACACAGATGATGAAAACCCTAGATTTCAGCGAGATTGCACATTGATTCATAAAACCCACAATGGATTATCAATCAAAGAAACTCCAAAAGATCAACCCAAGACAGAAACTTGATAAGCAAGACAAACCCTTCAAGCCCCAATCTGCAATACCCAATAAGGTGAAAGGGAGAGCTCAGATCCAAAAAGGGCACTCAAGCAAAAAGTGAAACCGAACCGGGTTGACTGCAAGATGGCGTTTTGAGGTCGATTGAGATTGGATCACTGTTGCCGTTTATGGTTTGTGTACTCTGTCATCGATTCACAATCCCTTAAAATTATAATATTTTAATTTGAGTAATAAATAAATATATATATACTGAATAATATTTTTTATATTAAATAAATTATAATATTTATATTTTATATAATTTTCAAATGTAAAAAAATTAAAATTATTCTTATTTTATATCACATCATTTTCTTTCTTATTATTCTTTTCTCTCTCCACTCATTCATATTTTTTTCCACACATTCACAAGAATATACAGATAAAACAACACAAAATGTATTCCTTAATAATCGCGTCAAGTCAGCACATCACAATTTATCTGAAATGAAGAGAATATTAACTAATTTATTAGCCTCTGCAGTAATGCAAAAGACAAAAAAAAAAAACAATTGATGGTACGATAAAAGAAAGATATAATATAAATAGTAATAGAGTAATATTTATCAAAGATTTTATAAATTAAATATTATTAAAACTTGTAATCTAATATTAAAAGTATATTTGATAAGATATTAAAAGTATTGATGGACTAACCAATAAAATTTTATTGATTAATTAATTGTACTTTTTCAATATATTAATATATTTCTAGAGTGATCTATTTGTATAGCATATGGAATAGATTCACTTGGTAAAAAAACTAGATTTAAAAATATCTGATCTTAAAAAAAATATTTAGATGACTTATTCATTTTGTGAAAAAACACACTAAATTTATAAATATCCTGCCAAGTTACAAACTCAACCACTTTCATTTATTATATAATAGAAGGTATGATTTATTGTAATATCTTTAAGAGAAATTAACATATGTATTGTACTTGATTTAATATTATTCCTTATCAAATTAAGAAACATTATAAATTTGTTAGGACATCTAAATAAATCAAATATTATAATTTTTATGAGACGATCAATAACCTTCATCTTACCGTTTTTGAAAAGATCCATTATGGGCAATTCATGGCTCCTTGTTCGAATAACACACATCGAGAATATACATAAGTAGTATTACTAGGCGGTCTCCTACCTTATGATATTCTGAAACATAAAAAGTCATTTCATGGGCAACACGATTTGCCTCCTTTTATATCCATGAGCAACGAATTTCAACAAAAAACTCCAGTAGCTGATGACACTCTTGAGCGATCATTCCCTGCAGTTCGTTCCTTTTTAAAAATAAGCCAATCGCTTCTCTACAGTCCGACTCCAGCTCAATACTAGTTATGCCCTCCGATTTCGCGAACTCCAATCCAAAACGAATAGCCAGCAGCTCCTCGACCTGCGCATCCACTGATTGGGATAAGTTCCATCCCCCCATCAATCTGATATCACCCAGATGGTCACGTACTACTATCCCTAAGCTGATCACTTCAGGGATCCAAGTACCCACATCGACATTCAATTTCAGCTTACCTGGGGCGACAATGACCATTTGGCTGCTGTTCGACTCATTCGAACTGGTGCTGCTAATCTCGGTTGGGATAAGGAATTTCGGTAGTCAGCTATGTACTTCATGGAAAGTCGACAGATGAGCTCAGTTGACTTCGTTGGCAGTCCATGGATGACCTTAGCAATTATTACCTCCATCTTATAAAACTATAAGATAACTTTTAACTCGTGTTATGCGACGATTATATATTTTTCTGAATGCAGGAAGCATTTATCATGCTCAGTTTAGATCTATGTATCACGACTCACGAACTACTATTACCAAATTGAAAAGCCAAAATTGCTCGAACCAGTAAGATTATGTCCAATGCCATGCACATGTTATTTTGATCTAGGTAAAGCTTTATTCTGGCTATGAACAATATAAATTAGTAATATTTATGAACGTTTGTTTCAGTAAAATTTGTGTTATAATATAGTAATGTAATAGATCAATGAACGTTAGAGTGTTACATAGGTTGCTTTTCTTTGCGTTCGGATTTAAGCACCGATTTTGTGGACTGGCAAAATTATGGCATTGCTATTTCTATTCCTATATTTGGCGCAACATTTTGACAAACTGATAAATTTGTCATGATATAGCTTGTCCATTGAAGTATGATATTTTTAAAACATTGCTATGATTTGATTTGCTCCAACTTAACAATTCTGATGCAGTTTCAACTGCGGGTAAGAAGAAAGGAAGTTTTGTAGCGTCATAGGATTCATCTATTTTCATACAGTACATAAGAGATATTTTCCGGGTAAATAATACTACAGGAGATTATTTATTCAACAAAAGGGATATCAGATAGGAGTGGAGAAATTTTAGGCAGCCAAATGGTAGCAATTACCTTGACCAAGCAGCTAGTTAGAATCGATCAACAAGGGCTTTGATCTCCCTCACATAATTCTCTACTCTGTTTCAACTGATTCTTACTAACAAAACATCACCAGCTCCATTGATCTCACATATCATCCATGGCGGAGTCGCGGCTGCCTATACAGCATTGTACACAACTCTTATATATCAGATCCTAACTTCGTATGCTCACACACTATCACCCTGCAACCTGAAATCCCCGCGCCACCCAACACATTCCTTTCAAACTTCACCCTACATCACAGTGAACACTGCTACCACTATCGCCACAAAAATGGAGTCATGAAGTCCAATGGATGTCTCACGGTCGTCCACGAGGGCTGTTGTCGTTTCGTCTCAAGACGACATTTTCCTGTGAAAGTGTCCCATGATGCCTTCCTAAGTTATACCAACGTTATTGAAGCAATCGGCCAGCAGCTCCACGAATGGGATGTTGATATATTTTGTCAAGATTCGATAACTCAACGAGTTCTGTCGTCGTTTCTTTCCAATAAAGGATACTGGTGGCGGTGTTGGGGCCCTACGAAGAGATGTAGAGGCTGGGTGTTTTGATTTCGAGATTTGGCAAGTGATCGGTGTGTGGTCGAATTGGGATCAGTCGGGTTTCCCTGTGGCTCCAAGTTGGATGAGTGGGTTGGTGAATCGGGGTAGTGAGGACAAGAAATGCGGGATTTGTTTGGAGGGTGTGAAAAACGAGATGAAGTTTCAGCCGCTGCATTGCTTTCGCCTGTTTCATTCGAGTTGCATTCGTAAGTGGTGGTCGAAGAGCAATACTTGTCCGGTCTGTCGGTTTTAAAGTAGTCGTTCAATCGTTACTCAAACTTGCTATTGGACTCATGATACTACATGTGCATAAGCGGCTCCAGGAATTCAGTTTTGTGTGGATTTGATGATAACTTTCCGCTGTAATAAATTTCACATTTGTTTTCAATTTCATATATAAGAAAATATGTTCGAGATAGTGGTTCACTCCACGATATAAGCGAGAGGTCTAGCTATTGCTTCAATGGTCATTTTGAGACTAGATCACTGAATCACGAGTCCTCATTTAGTTTACTTCTGACTGCTAATGAATAAGTTCTCACTACTGAATCACTGATGAGCAAGTCTCTGATCCTTCCAATGAATAGATATGTATAACGATAGGCAATGCCACAATGGTAGAGGTGAGTCTTGCGGCGCTTGCCATTGTTAATTAATTCCTACAGTCGGTTGTTCATAGATCGACTTGTGCATGGAAGGCACTAGGGGGGATCATTGATATACAAGTTTCGAAGTTCACCAGCGCCCTTGTGAATGATATAGGAGATATATAATTAAGACAACAAAAGGTCCTCATACTACCATTTTGAATCTCCAGTGACGCGAATAGTGTGACAATGCAGCAAGAGAAGCAACAGAGGTGTGGGAAATGGAACATAAGATACTTCCTTTCCTTCCGAATTAAATTAAACAGTTTGATTTTATAAAAAAAATTATGTGTATTTAAATTTATATTTATTTTAATATAAAATCAATATATTTTGGATGATAGTGAGATTTAGGCAAAAAAAAAAAATCAATAAAATATAAACTAATTTGATTTTTTACTAAAAATCATCCAATTATATTATATATAATTTGAAATAAATATATAAATAACGTTATAAATAATATGGAATGTTGAGAATATATATAGGCAGCGCAACTGAGCTAGCGCGAACAGAAACAAAACTTTGATGACGCACATTGCACCAATGTTTTTCCTTTTGGTACTTTGGGTCTGGTTCAAAAGTTGCACCTTTATGCTATATTTGTGGGTGACATACAAAAGTTGAGCTTTATTTTTTTTTGTATAAAGTTCTATGGTTTGATTGCTCTTGTCGTTTTAGTGGTGTTAAAATAGCTAGTCAAGACCTCTTTCTCTTCATTTCATGGGGGACCCACTAAAGTACTAATCTATCCAGATCTATTTTATCTTTTGAGGTAGTTGTTACTCATAATGAAATTGATGAATATCAAGTTTAATGAAGACTTAATATATCTCATGTATAGCCCTTTTATCATCATCTTGAATCTTTAATAAAATTGATTTTCAAGTAGGAATGACATCGAGGAGATCACGACGAGTTCGATCCTTTGATTCTTTGAATGACATGACTTGTATTCCAATGCAAAAACTTCAGTTTTGTGTAGTCTAATATCTCCTATCAAGAAAACTTAATACTAAGAGCAAGTCCAGTGAAATAGTTAAATAGGTAGCCATTGTCAAATTATAACAATAATCTCTAAATGTATCACTCCAATGGGATAGTTTTTTCCTCGCTAAAATTTGAATTTGTCAAATCTATAACAAAAGCCATTTTTTGACATTCTCAATCTCTTAAACAAAAAAAACTCAAACATACAAAAAATGAAAATTTAGCACACATCAAGTGATATTGTCAAAATATAACATGACCCGGTTAGTGTAGAATTGACAAATAATAACAAATCGACACTATTCATGTTCAAAATATAACTATTACAATGTCAAAATAACACAAACCATTACTTGCTTTAATATCAACTGCTGCTGCTGCTTAGCCATTTTCTTTTAATAAGAGTGGGAAAATAAATGAATGACAATTGTGTAAAGAATGAGCGTAGCAAATGAAGAGAAGAATCATTACTAGTAGTATAAGAATTCTTCAAGCTGCTACGGTCACGTGCATCGTTTCTATTCTAATCTGGCGAGGGGACCATCTCGTCTCTACGGAAACTAAAACCATGTGATCCTATTTCCTATGCGTCTTTATAGTTCGACGTTTTCTCCCAACAATATAGATAATCTCGTTAATAATAGATAAATCTGAAAAGACAAGTTCAATTCTGTTGCAAATCTACTGTTTTCAAACCTCCACGCTTTGCAACCAGGATTATATCATTTATAATCAACTATTTTTTCTAATTATATAATCAAAGACTCGATATTTTCAGAGATTATTACTGATCGAAAGCATTTTTTTGTTATAAATTTAAATTTAGAGTTAAGCTACCTATATTTTGTGTAGTTTTCCTCACCCAATTATCAAGACACAAACTGTATGAAAGGATAAATTCTTCAAAACATGTTATGGTTCGGGTCTATAAGTATTGCGCATATCACATGCGACCATTCATCCGAATAAAACAAAAAACACAACACATGTTACCCATATCATACATGTACTTGAGAGCCCATAAAAACAAGGACTGATCTTTGAAAGGCGTGTGATCTTATTATGGTAACATATATATCTGTGAGGTATGGCCCCTACAAGGAATACAAGACCATATATATATATTGAATGACACATTGAACAGTAAATGCACTCTGTTTTACACAGTGAAAAGAGAAAGAGACTTAAGCGACATTGTCACTAATCGTGATGCCATCTATAGTAAAAATACAGAACCTAACAAATGAAAAGAATTAAGATGTAGACTTAAGCGTGATGCTTATGTTTAGACACATAACACGTGTTGTTAATCCTAACTCTCGAGGGAGCGACATTGTCACGAATCGGCTTTATTACAGGGTGATTACTAGCAATGCTTGTTTTTCATGGGTGTTTCAATCTCACTCACTGGTATCGTAAAAACTTCATCATTTGTTTTATTACACCTTATCGATATAGATACTGTTATCAAATCCCTGAAGTCAAACTTTTCAATAAGAGTTGGTATTATAATCCTAATTCTTATCCATCGGTATACAAAAACATATATCACAAACACAATTAACGGGATCAGTGAGTCCAACAATATCATTTCACCATAACGTACATTTACCAATCCCTCATCAGAAACAAAGCAAAACAACAGAGGAAGCCACCATGAACAAATACACCACCATCAAGAACCCAAAATACATAGCCCAGTTCCTCTTTAAACTTACCAAAATAACTCTCGGCGGCTCTTGATACCCAACCTCCACCGCCTCCTCCCACCCCTCGCCACCACGACCACCGCCTCGCCGCAACTCCCTCAACCTCTCGGTCACCAACCCGAGCGTGAGCTTGTGACACCTTCTCTGATACTTGAACCCGTTGATGCACCTGAGCATCTGAACAAGTTATGAGAAGAAATCACAAAGCTCGATTTTATCTTCCTCATCTACGGAATCAATCACCCGTATATAACAGAGTTTTGATGGAACCGAACCGTAAACAAGATCCCAGCATATCAAGCTGGGTCACATGCCTCACCATACCCTACCATAATAAACAAATGCCACATTACCTGTAAAGCCATTCCACGTTTTCAATCACCACCTTTCCATGACTCCTCTCACCACACCCTCCACACACCCAGTACTCTCCCTTCATTCATTTCTCCTTTCTGTACTCTGCCCCAAAAAACTGCACTCTCCTCTGCACTCTGTTCTCTCCCACCACCCCACCTTCATCACTCAGCTCACATACAGCAACAACCCAAAACGAACGAAGGCACAGCCCCACCCTTCATCTTCATCATCATCATCTTCATCGCCACAATGAATTTCACATCTCAAATCAATCTCTTCTTGTCCTTGTAAGTACCACAATCCCTCAATGTTGACAAGACACTGAAACTAACCAAATACCCACATGGATTATCTTGACACAAAACCACACCCCTACACAAAACCAAGAACCGGAGAGCTGTTTATCTGCTTCACGGCTCGCCAGTTATCTCATCAATCGTCTTCTTCCATGCGCTTAACCAACAAGTCGTCTATCCTCAGCCCCGCCCGTGGAGACAGTAACAGTAGCGGTGCGGCTACTGCTACGCTTTCTGCGTCGCTCAGCCACCGTCTGAGGGCCAGCGGCAGCGCGAAGGGTGGAAAGTCACCTATGTTCTTGACTGGGAATAAGAAGAAGGGTTCCGGGTTCGAGAACCCGGAGCCGTCGTCGCCTAAGGTGACTTGCATTGGTCAGGTTAGGGTCAAGACGAAGAAACAAGGCAAGAAGATGAAGATGATGAGAACCTGCAGGTATCGGACGGAAACAATCCCTCTGTTGTTTACAACAATGATAAAAGACTGTTTACATCTCGTCCTACTCAGACCCCGTCCTCTCCACATAGCATATGGTAGGTGCTATTAGAGTAGTGTGATCTCGAGTTGGATGAATGATCATGTGATTTGTTCGTGTGCCAGGTCAAGGAGGCACGGAGGGGAAATGAGTTTCAGGAGCGGGGAGAGGGAAGGATTGAGTCACCAGAACAGCCAATCAACACCACCAGATTGCTTGCCACACAGGAATCAGAGATGGGTTCATCTTCCCTTAACGATTTGCGAAGCACTGAGGGCGTTCGGGGCCGAGATCAACTGCTTCACACCCTGCAAATCATCCCCTTGTGTCACACATTGTGAGTCCGGGAGGGAGAAGGTGGATAGCAGGAGAGGGAGCATCGATCCGAGTGATGGATCGTGTTGTAGATGGTTTGTGTCCTTAGGTGAAGGGAAGAGAGGGGATATAGAGCTTGTTGTGGGAGGAGAAGAGGAGGTTGAAGATAGGGGGAGGGTTGGGATGGAGAGGGGAGGAATGGCTTCGAGGAGACCAATTTTCGATGGGATTAAGTTTAACGACGAGGTTGGGAGCGGAGATGGAGAGGAGCGGAGAGTAAGCATTTGCATCCCGCCAAAGAATGCTTTGCTTCTAATGAGATGTAGATCTGATCTTGTGAGAATCGCTGCTCTTTCCAACAAGGTTTGGTCGCCAACTATGGCTGTGGATGTCGAGGATGATCAGGATTATGAAGAAGAGTTTGTGTCAAAGCATGATGTATCAAGTGAGTCTGATGATGGATTGGACGAAAAGGGAGATGAGATAGATGGGATATCTGAAGAGGGTTCAAGTTTGGTTGAAGCACGCATCGAAAAAGTTGGGAATTTAGCACCACAAGAACTCCATGAGAAAGATGAAGATGTTGAATCAGAAATGGATGAATGCAGAGATTCATACCTTGAAGAAGACTCAGAAGACGATGATGTTAAGATCATAAGGTTGATGGAAGCAGAAATTTTGTCAGTTCTGTGGCCAATTCCTCTCATCCAACAAAACAAAGAAAAGCCAGAAGGTCATGTCCATGATTATGTTGATGTCTCCGATTCAATCGAAGATTTAGCATATCAAGCCGCAGACGACAATGAATCCTCTCCACGAAGAATGGAACAAGAACACGAAGAAGAACCAGACCCAATTGCTGTTCTTGAAACTGAGTCAATCTCAGACCAAGAGGCATGCCATGGAGCAATAGGAAGTGAACACAACTCATTGCAAGATGAAGAACAAGGAAGTCGGGAGATGACAACTGCGATGAATTTAGAGCAATGTCAAGCGGCCCACGAACCAGAATTATCAGAGAAGCAAAGGAGTAATCAAGCAAGCTCGAGCGATTTCATGACGCAAGAGCAAGGCCAAGAACAATTCAAGCCCAAGAAACATCAACAAGAACCCGAGAGAGAACCCGCAGAGCTCCCGGATTGCTTGTTACTGATGATGTGCGAGCCAAAACTCTCCATGGAAGTCTCAAAGGAAACATGGGTTGGCAGCACGGACTTCCTCCGGTGGCTACCGGATAGACACCACAGGCGTAAGATCAAACCAACAAACAACAGCTCTAACGAAACCAAGAAAACCAAGATCATCAAAGAAACGGCTAAACTGCGGCCACCATCCATGACGCTCCAGCAGGTGTTGTTACAACCACCGAGGTCGTCTTGTTCATTTCCCATTGCGCCATCAAATGGTAGGATGACAATGGCAAGCATGATCGAGCAGAAGTTGGCTAATGCCGAGCAGAAGTTGGCAAATGCCGTAGGTGGTTATGAGCCGTTTGTGCTGCCAAGATGCAAGTCTGAGCCGGTGAGGTCTACGGGGAAGCCTACGGTGCCGGAGTTGGTATGTTTTTGGAATAATCGGAAACTCGAGCCTCACCCGCCGGCGACCGCTGGGGCTGCCGGAGTTGGGTTTTGAAAAAGGGAGATTTGCACGTGCGTTTTACTTTTCATCTTTTTACTGTTTTAGTGATGTAGTCAGTGAGAAAGGCTTTGTTTTGTTTTGTTCTTTACTGCTATTCGCTTATGTAAATCTTTTGAGCTTCTTAACTTCGATCCAGCGGTCATTATTTTCTTCTTTAGATCGATTTCATGAGGAACAATATTATAAATTTTACTTGGTTTAACATTTCTTTCATTGATTAAGGCTCCATGTTGTAAGTGGATTCATGAACATTATTAACTTGTATAAGTTGATAGTTTCTCACATCAACTGTGAAGAAAAAGATTCGTATATCTAACCAGTTAATAATCTATTATACTAAACTTCAGAGTTGAAGATATTCTAGTTTTATGCATATATGTGAGGTATTTGAGTTCACAATCTGTTAGGTTTAGGGCCTTTCAGGAACATCTGATAAAATTGAAACGATCGGTTAGGTTTAAGAGCCCCCAGTATGTTTCTTCGATCTGCTTAGAAAGTATAGAATAGGAGTACATGTATGTTCCCTTCCTACAAGGACATGCATTTTAGTAGTTCTTGAATTTAGGCTAATCCAATTGGATATACTTAGTTCAATGATCTTGGATTTATATGTTTCATATACTGAGCATTGAGTCTCATAGGATTCTTTTATTGGGTGCAATTATTTTAATCAATAATACAGTAGATTCATTTAACCGTTGACTGCCATCATAATCATGCATGCAATTTATCACTCCCGATATGGAAAGGGGTGACATGAGCTGTCAAAGATTCAATGTGAGTTTATTGTATGATTTCCAGGGCTCAGCTGTTGGATTATTATTATTATTATTATTATTATTCCTTTTGCTGATTATTAATTGCAAATTGACAACTTTGATTAGTACCCCCACTGCAGAATCAAGAAATGAAACAGGAAGGTGAAATACTAAAGACCATTTGCTCCCTTCAGCGACATATAATGCTCCATTTTCAAGTTATTAACTTATATGGAAAAAAAGCATTTGCAATTGTACCACAGTTAAACCATGTTGCAGTAATGACTCGCGCGATATTATTCAACATGCTTTGAACAAAATGTAGAAACCAGCTGCCAACACAATGACTTGACAATTCTACTACCAGCTTATGAAATAGAACCATTTTCTGCTATCACAAATCTGATGCTTTATGATGCAAGAGTGCAGAAGAAATACCTGGATCTAATGGTTGTTCAAAATGATGCAACAGATGATGATGGGTTATCGCCTCCTTGCCCTCCCATAAGATCTCCCAAGCATGCCGTGGTCACCATCTGGGTAATGCAAGCGATACAGGGAAAAGATCACGGGGATCAATCAGAAAACATCTTTCAACATAGCGGATCCTCATACAACTTGCCCATTACAATCTCTTCTCCTCACTCACCTGCAAAAGGGGAATACACAATGGAGTGAACTCGTAACAAGCCTTCAATGGATGACCGCCTTCCGAGAGCTAATGCTGGTTGGCTATTTTGACTTCTCGCTGCTTCACAACCCAATATAAGCAAGCGATGTTTATGTGGACACCTGCACATTTATGCACAACTTTTCAGCAACCACCTTCACGGCATTAATCTAGTCATCTCTAACCTCTTTGATCTGTGCAAGTGTAAGCAGGCCACCAGGAAAACTACATGCAACTAGATTCAATGTAAACCACTCTCATCTGCATCAAAATTAACAGCACATTTTGATCTAGGTAGCGGTTGGTGTTTAAATATGGCTATGGAAGCTCGAATATCATCCCAAGCTATGCATAAGCACGCTATGAGACTTCAATGTACCAGTGTAAGAACATGTACAGGAGCAGTCAAAATGAGAAACCAGTTTAGGAGATCACTAAAGGGCCGTCAACTTAGCTAGCAGCCTCTTAATGTGTGATGAGACCGATTCCTAGGTATTTTTCCAGTCAGTATGGTGATGCATCTAACATGGTTTGTAGATTCCACAATTTCATCGATTTAAATCCACGTGTAATTGTCATCATTTACCCCGTTAATCAAATAGATAAAAATTGGGAGTAAATTTGGCACACCCCAAATTTAGTGCTAAAGACTTACTGTCTAGAGCGGACATTGGGAAGGGATGATGTACTGTACACAACATTACCTTGCAAACTGAGAGGTTGTTTCCGCATAGAATATAAGAGAGAGAGAGAAAAGAATACTTCACAAGAGAAAGACATCTTCCAGCAATGGAAAGCATAGTACTTCAAGGAAATAACTCAGCAATCGAAACACATATTGACAACAATTGAAGAGCAAAATTGACAAGAGGATGCATGGAAGCAGAAGCATGATGACAGAAATAGAAAGAGTTGGCACGTTACCTCGGTTCCGTTGCATGGTAGCGTGGATGAAAATTTTCAATAACTGAATCCTTCTTCTCGAGCATGATGCTACTTCTGGCCTCTAAAATTACCACTACACAACCTCATTTAGTTCCATATAACTCTGTCGCAGAAATGGGTTCAGAGCGTATAAATTCATGTATGAAGTAATCAATCTCAAGACTCCCAGATAATGCTCGTAATTGCTGCACGGCTTTTCTTCCAGACCAGAACTTGGATTCAAGATTGCTTCCATGTCCGAATAACCAATAGGATATGAATGAAAAGAGCCTCAATCACACAGAAGCTTCTGGTGTAGCAGAATGGTGAAAGCTAACCTTGAACATGAAAAATTAAATAACTCATATTATATTCAACGAATTCATGTTACAACAAAACCAATTACCCCAAATCTAACATCTCTCATTTTTTCAGGAGTATTGGAGGTTTGTTCACTCAGGCTACTGCTAATCTCTTCTACGCTAGTGGCAGTTTCCGGGGACGAATTGAGATCGTCTTGTATCTTTTCATCTGTGCCTTTTGCATCCTTACCAGTGACACCTTCCGTGAAAGAGTTGAAGGCAAGTTGGGCTGAGTAAACGAACAAACCGACTGAATTGATCCCAAAAAACGAAAGTTGCAAGGTAGCATAACCCGTTAACAATAGTCCTGAAAATAGAAGCACAAATACATACATTCCTGCATTGTGCGTAGTGAATCTGAAGCCAACAAGCAGATAGATGCATTACCTTATTGTAATAGTAATTTGGCGAACCTGAACATTATTTTAGTTGAAGAGAATAGAGATGGTGTAAGCCAAAGACAAGCTTCAAAACTTCATATAAGTCCACAAAAAACTGTGTACGCCTGCTGGCTAAAATGTCTTGAATCAACGGGAGTTAGAGATTGGATATGACAAGCGTAGAATATCTTTAGCTTAAAAAGTTAAAACATGGTAATTGCATAACATGGTGTACGATTGAATCTCATGAGTTATGAACAGCATGTGAACAGAAAAATCAACATTAACGGACGGAAGTACAGGAACCTACTAAGGGTAGTGGAATAACATACTGAAAAGTCATCGGAGATCGCTTGTCGATTGAGGGTAGCCTCCACAGTAGTGGTGAACTTATATGCGACAATGGCAATTAAACCTGCTGTTAATCCTCCTAACAATGTTTGAACAAATGATTGCGAAGACCCTGGTTGTACAGACATATTTCCAATGGCTTTCAACTTCTCTAATGCTTCATCCTTCAATACTTTCTTCAAACCCGAGGACCTAAATTTCTAAAAACAATGAAGTCCAGTGGTCAAGACTCTGCACATTTACCATGCACATAGAAAGATAAAATGAATTCAAAAAGCCTTGGGCAAATGAATTCGTGAACTGTATACTCTAGCGTTAAGCAATCATCTTTTCTTCGAACAGCAACTGACAACAAACTGATGAACAAGCCCATGACAGTAACTACATTAAGTCATAACAGAGAACTAAAATCCATCAACAAAATACAAGGAAGGACATAGAATAACTGTTAAATAATAAAGGCATACTCATATGAAGCCACGGAGTAGATTGGACTATCTTGATCTCACAAAGAAAGAAGTTTTAACAGTAGGAGGCATTTAGGAAACCACCTCACCAAAACAACCTCAAACTTCTGATAACCGGAGGGAGATAGTAAAAATTCCTACACACTAATAAGGGCTTCAAATGTATACGCTACAATGTAATGTCTCACATCACATCTTGCACTCGTAATATGGCTACCAATATCCAATTTCATACCAAAATGGTCACACCAGCTTTGGTTGCAGGTAAAAGATCTTGCTCTAATTGCATGACAAAACTATTGTACCTTGATGATCACGGTGGTCAGAATCGAGATTCTTATTAGGAGCTCATATAAACAAAAGAAAAAAAAATTGACAGCACCGTGGATACAATCGGTTTTGTAGAATCTAACTCATGATATACTGCCACCATCCTCTGATCATTTACAGGGTACAATCATTCCTAGTTCGAGTTCAATTCTTTATCCTTAGGTCAGAGCTCGTAATTAAAACTAGATTGAAGCAATCAACCCACCAAAAACCTAAACTTCAATAAGGGCAAGCAAGGCTATACCATAAGCGGTCATTTGGTGGTTCTTACAAGTGCTTATTGATACGGCTATGACTTCAACAAGAAGCTATACACAACAATAAGTTCAAACAACAACCGAGGTATTCATAAGAAATGATCAGTGTTACCCGAAACGCTATTCGGTATGCTAGGCTCGGTATGCGGTATGCGGTACGCTAGTCGTGGCGTAAAATTTAAGGAATTTTCTTTTAAGTATCGCACCTTGATACACTACCCGGTTCACGGCAAGGAGGGGGTGAGAGTATTTGATAACTATGGAAATGATCGGGAGAAATATACATAATCTTATCACTGTTGTTGTGGACAATAACAATGGCCTCACACATTATTTGATTGAAAACATTCACTTAACTAACAACTTATGAGTTCATAAGCATACACAAACACCCACGCAATCACCATTCTCAATCAAACCTCTAACCGTCTCAAAAAATCCATCACCACACACTCAAAACCCCAAACACAGTTCTCCAATTCACACTCACCAGTTCCTTGGCACGCTGAGCCCGTCGCCGAATCGACCGGAAAAGAAAAAACGTACTCGCCCCAAACGGCACCACACTCGCTCCAACCCTAACCGGCGACCCCGCCGTCTCATCCTCGGTCTCAAACACCGAAGGCCTATCGGAGGACAATTCCACCGGTCCTCCACCGCCGATATCCACCGAATCGACGTCGACGGCGGCGGCGGACATCGGTGGTCATCGGAGGAGGAATTGGGCGGTGGTGCGCGGCGCTGGGAGGAGAGGGGATGAGGCGGAGGAGGAGAGAGAAGGGGGAGAGGAGAGGGAGAGAGGGAGCAGCGGAGCAGCAGCATCTGACCTGATGAATGATGGTGTTCGAGGGAGATTGGAGAAAACGAACCCAGTAGGTTTCAACTGTAGGTTTTTCCGAACCCCTGGGGTTGCTGTACTCAGGGTGTAGTCAATAGTTTTAACTATCTCTATAATCTAAACTTTGAGTGTATTTTCGATCTCAATGTTTGTTGGATTGAGGAGAGATGATACGAATGTTACATACAGTATTTGTTATATTTCACTGTTATTCATTTGAAGTGACAGAAGTTTCAAGGTTCTACTGATCGATATTAATAAGTACCATATTTCAGTCCAGACCTGCTTCTGACTACGTGATAGATACTGATCTAAAGTGACTGTGAAATCAAGTACAACGAAAATCTTGCAAAAGAAGTCATACTTGATTTGAGGGAATTAAGCAGGTGAAGGGTACAATGCATTTTATTCCCTTAATAGTTTACCTTTGTATCAGGCTTTCGCCCAGCCGAACATCTGTTATCACCAAGAGTGCAGATGTTAGTACTATCTGTATGCTATTCATCTTCACTATGCGAGAGAACACGAAAGAAATAACTAGAGATGATCACAAGGATACATCAGAAGTTTAACAACCTACATCAGAACTTAAAAAAGCACTGAACTAAATGAGCATTCTATGATTTGGTGATCTAGTTTGATGACGATGAACAAAGATGAGGAATGAAGTGCAAAATCCATTACATCTTCGGAAATACTTAAGTTAGAAGGCATCAAGTGGTAATTGTTTGGGGGATCATTCTCATCTCGTGCATCTCGTGGTAAGCCGTTCATTCAACTCCTTCAAGAAGAGGAAAGATCATGAGTTCAAAAATCTGTTGGATGTGAAGTTATTTTGTGGTGGTGAACCCGTCGACAAAAATTGGTTTAAAAGGTGCTTCGGATTTGCGGACTATTCGATTGACAAAAAAAAAAATTCTTCGAGATTTTTTTTTTTTTTTAACTGTTTGTCATGATGAGAAGGTCGTTTGCCAAGTTTCCTTGATGTTGTGCCAACTACATTAACCAATAAGTCCATAAATAATTAACCAATAAAACTAAGAATTTTCAAGAGACTGCACAAGAATGATTGCCACGAAAGTCTGTTGCGAACCTTCGACAGACAGAACTCATCCAAAAAAGGTAACCTCGGAGTTTGAAGAACTTGTCACAAATGTCAAGTTCAATGGTGACTTCTTGTTGTATATCCTTGTATGTTACACCCAACTAATTCTTTCCTGTTAGCTGCCTTTACATATGAAGATTCAAGTGGTACCAATTGTCCATGTAAGTTGCATCTAATTGATGCATCCCCATGGCTGGTTTGCATTTTCATCAGTCAGATTGCATGACACCCTAGGAATTCTAATCACCTACCCTGCAAAGCCAACATAATAAAATCTCAACTATGGTCCTGAAAGAATATTAGAGGAAACGGTTATGGTCGTCACCTAGATAGATATGGGCATAAGTATAGGTATGTATACATTAATGATTAATGTTGCCACTTAATTGAACGAGACACATTCCAAGGCATACAGATCAAATATTATCGACAGCAAACTACATGTCGAAGTTGGATTCTTGGGAAAATGATCTTCCATTGGAGACAGTTAAGTAACCACTGTGCTATCCACCTAGCACATCAGCACGTGACTAATACGCCTTTCAGTTCTCCCAACAAAGAGTCCTCAGCCTATGCTATTCTAAACCATTTGAATGTACAAATTGGGGGTGTGGAAGACTGGAAAAATTGGTCAACAGAGGGCCTAAGCCAAAGCTACTATTCACATATACATCAGGAAGCCACTACAGAAATATAATTTGTTGAATTGTTCAACAAACAGAAATATTAAGAAACTTGAATAAAAGAAATATAACATCCGAATAAGGTTAGAAAAAAAAACGTATACACATAATCCCGTTAAATACAAGATATAAGAAAAATGTCCTCATAAGAAAAGATGATATACACAGCGTTATTTATATTTTTACATAGAGAGGGCTATTTCGTGCATGATTCGCCAAATCGGCCAAATCGGAAATTTCCAATGGCGGGTGAAATGAAGCAACATTGGTTTGAAGTAATTGTACTATTCTAGCACGAATAGTTTCGTGTGCCTGCTATTCGATTTTCTTCGAACAAATATGTTCAATAACTCACTGCTTCACTATAATCTGTGCCTACTTACGCTCGAGAGTTTGAAACTGGTTTTAGAGGCGGGTGCTCATAATTTCTTTGGTTTCCTCCTCTGCGCTGTATCACATCAATTGTGTTGGGATTGGATAAAATTACGGAACATCAATATTTAAACTAAGAGGAGAATAAAATTAAGATGACGTAAAAGAAAAAACCACGGGATGCTCGATCTCCAATCCCAGAAGATAAGATTACACCCTTTCGTCTTTCTTCTATCTAACCTTATGCACAAATAGAAGATCAAAGAACAAACTCGTCGATCATTTATCTCAAATCGTCCGAGTTTTTCTAAACTATCTTCACCTAATTCCTCGCCACAAAAACTATTGGATCATACCCCTTTTATATATATATTGAGAGAATATTTTTTTGGTATTAAAAAAATTTAATTATCTTTAAAAGATAGAATCAAATTATAACCATCTTTATTTTCTCAATATAAAATTTTTTTCAAATAATAATCTACGGATATTCTCCACAAGGGAACCGCTCCCAACAGATTGACAGATATAAGATGTTCTATTCTAGTTGTGGCTGATTAGCATGCCTAAGACAGAATGACTTCATGACAGATGTAAGATGTTCTATTCTAGTTGTGGCTGATTAGCATGCCTAAGACAGAATGACTTCATCCTCCTCAATCCTTCTTCCAGGGAGGCTGGCTCTACAGCAAAGGTAACGCGGAGCCAGTTCTTCAATCCAACGGCTATACCTGCAAATGAATAATTTCTACCTTCAGTTTGAGGCATCTGCTAAAAATGACTTTGTTTAAAACACAGAAGGTAGTCTCTTTATCCTTTCATCCAAGTAATCGAGAATCAAGGATGAGTCAACCTTGTTCCGCGGAAATTTAAGGCTTTGAACAAACTCAGGTCTCACCATAACAAATTAGTCTTGTCAAAGTGAATAAGTGCTTACCTGGAAGAACGACTACAGACTCTTCTTTGGCTAGTTTGAAACAGAAGTCTATGTCGTCCGTTATGTCTCGCAACATTGATAGGTTCAATTTGACCTGTATCATAACAGATTTCGAGTTACATGAGTTAAGAATTCTGTCTTGCTTGGATGCAATTCTGGACAATGAGTTCAAAAGGATTCTGTGATTGTCTCACCATAACAGCCATAGACCCATCTGGTTTACTTGGGCAAGCGAGGCATGGTATCTCGTTTATACCATCAAAACACCTATCTGAGTTTTGCTTCAGTGTGTTGATGGTTCTTCGATAGAAGGCCTTGTCGGTTTGCTCTAGGATCCGTGGCACTGCTGCCTGGCATTCCAGAAATAGGATGAGTTAGGCAATGGCGATGAAGTGAACAAATAACTATCCTTCTAGACGACAGCCTAGGCCATGTTGTTGAGATCCCTTCTCTCACTTTTACGAGTTCTGACGCAAAAGCTCAGTTGTATTTACAGTTTTAGGCATGTACCTGGATGAATGTTGCAGGTCCTCCATAGATATCGAAGTACTTCTTCAAGCGCTCAATAATCTGTGGAATGTACAGAAAAAAATCATCCCTTGGAGAGAACAATTAGAGTCCTTGCAATCAAGCCGCGGCTTTTGGCATCAAAGTTAAGGTTCTGATTCTACTGAATCAGAATTTGCCAAGCTATTTCTCAACTGTATTATATTCAATTGATTCGCTTCCCTTGTTGTTAAGATCATGTAATGTGGTATGCGCTCTATAGGAGCCCGGATCAGTCTTCAGCTTCACAGTTTGATCACTATCTGATGACACGGACTGTCTTATATTAACAGGTAAGAGTTCGATATGATGATGCCGAACCTTAGGATCTTTGAATGTGCCGCTAGGATCAGTCATGATGAACCAACCAAGTCTCCAGCCAGGAACTAGCCATCTCTTCGACAAGGACCCGAGTGTGAAAATGGGAACAATTGAACCGAATACTCCTATGGGCACAAACGGTTTATTCCCAAATGCGAGGTGCCCATATACTTCATCCGCAACCACGACGATTCCAAGCTTCTTTGCAGTCTCTGCTATCTGCATTGAGAAAGGAAAATCTAGAATAAGACCCTTGTTTGTTTCAAAGCTCTCAGAAGCTCATGCGTGATTAAGATAATCAACCTTCTTTAAATGCTGATGACTATAAACATTTCCGCAGGGATTTCCAGGATTTATGATCACAACCGCGATGGTGTTCTGATCCGCCAGAGCTTCGACTTCAGCAAGATCGACTTCCCATCCGTTCTCTGGAAGAAGATCATAGTGCCTGACTTCTAGATTTCTGAATGATGCACAGAGCTCATAGATTGGGAAGCCCGGCCTTGGAAGCAATATGTTAGCACCTGGCCGAGCAAGCGTTGACAGGGCGATATCTATGGCTCCGGTGCAACCTGACGTGATGAATACATCCTCGGATGATAGCTCATATGGCAGATCATGCGACAGGTGATCCGCTATTGCCCTGTAGAATATGAAGTTAACATTTCGCATTAGTTCATTGCAATTCATTCACCAAGTGATGTTTGTTCTCTACATTTTACACAATTTTTTTTTTTTTTTTGGGTTAGAAAATAATTTGGAGTGTGTCTATCACATGGAAACAAACCTCAGATAAGCCTAATTGATATTATATTCGTTTACAAACTGTTACGACAAGAATTTGAAGTATATGAAAGATTGCTACCGTCGCGCTTGCGGGAGCCCCGATGTAGGAGCATAACCATTGAACTTGTTGGAACAAAGGGCATCAGAAACCGCCTCCGTGGCGACCTTTGTCGTCGTGAAGCAAGTGTAGGCGGTCGGATCTCCCATCCCCAGAGATATGACTTTCTTCTTCTGGCCCTCTTCGATGTATGACATTATGAGACCGATCATCCCTTTGATCGTTATGTTCTGTGATGAACCAGTCTCTTGCTGTTTCCTATGATCTTCCATTAAGGGTAATCTCTTTTTGTTCTTCTTCTTCTTCTTGGTTCTTCGTCTTTCTCCTCTTTGTTCTTCTTTGTGCAGGCCTTTGAAAAGATGCAGGAAATAAGAAATCAGAGACAAATGAGGTATCACTATTTTTTTTTTTTTTTATCAAGTGAGGGATTATTGTTGAAAATATATAATTTCTGATCATGAGTTTCGATTCGTTATACATATAATTTTATTTTATTAATAAAAAAATGAAGATCATGTTTTTTTTATGAGGGATCTTATTTTATTCCAAAAAAATCAATAATATCTATTTCATTAAAAAAATTGTGATATTCAATTTTTATTTTATTTTTACCATGTTTCTTATCTTTCCTCATGTTTTTTAATTATTATTTATAATTTATTAAGGAAGTTACTGTATTAGTATTTACAAGAATTGAATAAAAACAAAATAAAAATTTACATAATATGATGAGATAAAGATATATGAAATGCATGTCTATTAGTATATATTTACAACAAGGAGATCTTTTTTTTTTAGTTCTTGGGATGCGGAAATGCAATGCCACTTGAAGTTTGTACGTTGGTATGCGTGAGATAGCAAGAGGAAAGAGATGTTTTTGGGAGTTTGTGGTATAGTTAAGATTTTGGTGTCTATCTCCAGCTTGTTGATTTGAGCCACACAAAGTTTGTTTGGCCCCAAACGTAGGATGTGCTTGTAGTGTGTCCAAACGTAAGATTTCACGTGTTTGGGGCGATTCACTTGCGTTGGCATGTTCTTTTCTGAACGCAAAGTTTGGCAGCGGGGACTGCAACTGTTATCTCAACTCTAGGTATCAAGACTACAATAACAACCACCCAGTATCCTGTCATAAACAGGTGTCCTAGAGCGCAATCCATAATGATCCCGCTAAGCTCGTATTGGGATGGTTTAGCTTTCCCTCAGCTGTGTATGTTATTCGTAGGTTGCGTCTTTATTGCTTATAATCCTGTGAGGTTGTGTCGTAACTTGTGTCGTAATCGCGTATTTGGTTGTTCTTAGATTCATCCTGATATGAACTGACCTCTATCGTCGTTTGATTCGTGAAATCAGGACGACGGAGACGAATGCATGGAAGAGAAAAAAAAATCGTCGATTTATGACATCGTTATCGCATTGACGGCATTTGTAAGAAAAAGAAAAAAAAAAGATACTAACATCTATACTGCTCATCTGTACAATTAATTTTACAGATTAATTGGAATTCTGAGGTATCACATTGTTATGTTGCATTTCTATCTGCTTCAGCATACACCAAACCCTAATTTGTTCGCTACAGGAATCGGTTACAGATGCTTCTATACTTCATGGGTCTATCTAGACTCGAATCCGAATATGGATGTTGTAATCCAAACAGACGGATATAGCTGAACATTATAGTCTAGAAGATTCCTAAATGGAATGATAGTCAGATAACGATGAAGGGAATGCATTGCAAATGGGAATGGAACTTACAGTCACGAAGCCACACTAGTCGGAGAGGATACCGAATCCCTGAAAGATCCTAGCTTACTTGCCCGAATCTCGTCATGTATGAATGCGAAGATCAACAGTTTGGGTCGTTTAACTTTGGAGAATGTTCGATCGAGCAATTTATGACTAATGTCGAGAAATGAGTACGGTACGAGTCGAGTATATATGCTTGAAGTGCATGTGGGGTGAAACATCAGAAAAATACAAACCCGAATGCAATAATTATATTGCAATGTTCATGTTCATCTGTACAACGTTTTTTTATACGACATGAATATTGACACGTTGGAGTCTTATCGTATTGGTTACATCGAATCAGTGGAGGGAGAGACAAGCTGTGCCTGTGGCGTTGTTATCCTGAGTTTCAAGAAAATATGAAATTGTGTTCTAAAGATCAGTTGAGGATTCTTGCACGACTGTGTATGGATATGCACACACGGATCCGCATCAGAGAACTTCATCGATCGATGGGTCGCTGTTATCCAAACCTGCATGGGTCGAATTCCAGCTTGCAAATAAGTCTCATATGACTAATTTTCAGCCAAAAAACGACAAAACATCAGAAAAAATGAATTAAGTCTTTTTTCTTGACCCAAAATTTGGTTTGTATATAATGTAGCTTGTGATTCTTAACCAACGTTGCTTGCCAAGATATAACGATACTTATCCATCGAGATTGACACTGAATGACTGATGAACATTGGGATTGACTATGTGGTGTATGTGCATGAAAAGATCAAATGGCCATATCAATTTGTGCAATTAAAGTTCCAATAACATTACAACTTACAAGTCGATACTCACATCGAGTCAATCAGTAATTATACGGTGAACAGTCATATCTATTTTATTTCAAATACTCTCTTCGTCTCAATTAAATTATAACGGTTTGATTCAACACGATAATTTATGTGTATTGAATTAATAAGGAATGATAATTTTGACATTGTGAATGCGTGAGATAAAGGAGATAAAAAAAAAAGAAAAAAAAAAGATGTGTAAGTGATGTGATATAAAAATAAGAATATTTTGATACTATTGGTGCTAAACATATGGTGACCCTCTTAGCCCAATAAAAGGCCCAACACGATTAAGCCAAGAGCATCTTAGAGAAGACCAAATGAGATCTTATGGATGACCAAATTCAACACCTTCTAAGATGGTGACAAATTTCTACTATGTAAATACTATAAATATCCTCATTTATTATCCACAAATATAAGCTGTCCTTGAACCATAACTCTATCATTTCAGTTATCTCTGCATAAAGACTGACTTAGGCATCAGAGTCGATCCCGAGGATCTCATATATGGTCCGACTAACCGAACTTTTTATTTCTGATCTGTGTAGGTTTTCGCGTTTGGATCAAACCCAAATCACTCGATTCAGCAGACCCTACTCGGGCCCAAGAAACTCAGGCCCGCCTTCCTAACTCGAACGCATTCATCTCGAGTTCGACACAAATAGATCCAGCAGGTCCTGCCTGGGTTTCTGACATCCGAACTCGAACCCATTCATCCTGAGTTCGGCACAAATAGAGATATTTATGTGAAAAAATTTATTAAATATAAAAATATTGTAATTTGAATAAGACATGCAAAAAAAAAAATATTGCAAATGAGACGGAGGGAGTATCATTTTCAACATATGGGCAACTGGAACAAGCTCAGATTTAGACTTGCATATCAAAAATAAGAACGAAGAAGTATAGATTGAAGTAGATGAAATACGCATCAAATATACGAATTCAGCCTATGTTTTCGAATTGCTCATAGGTGGTTGTTTTTTAAGTGTCCGATTGCACTCTAAGTTCCACTGCTCTTTTTTATGTGATCATGACTTGTTAATGGATAAAAACTGCTACTGTCCAATGGGCCTAGACAACCACAAAGAACCCATGGGCTCCTTTTAGGCCCAAACGAGAAAACATACTGTCAGCCCAATCCAACAATTACCACCTCTCAACTCAGCGTCTCTGGCACGCCAAGCAACGAACCCAAATATGACGACTCGATCCATGTGATCGCCAGCGGCGATGGCGGAATCGGGAATCGGTCCTGTGAGCGTGGACGCCGAACGCGTTGTTTTGACCTCTTAGGTTCGAGTTCTATCTTCATATACTTGCTGTTGTGTTCTAAGGTTTTGATTAGGGTTTAGTTCATTGTGGTGCGTTTGATGATGAATGATTTGAGGTTTTGATGAAATTTCTATGTCTCGTGGTTTCTTTTGCGATGCGCGTTGTTTTGTTGTGTGAGTATTTTGATACATTTGTGGAGGAGTTGGTGGCTTATTGTTTTATAATATGTGAAATGTAGATGATGTTATTGGATTGAATTAGTTTAGTGGATTATGGTAATTAGGATATTGTAATCTAGAGGAGTTCAATCTGGTTTGAATTTAGATTTGTCGGAATTGAATCCATTTGTTGGATACGGTTTGACAAATTATAGGAATTTGTTGTTAAATTATCAATCAGGACGAACCTTCCAAAGTAAGTCGACATGTTTTTTCTTTTTTTAAACTATATTAACTATCGGTATGACAGATTTGTTATTGCAGCATCAATTAACATCATCAACTTGTGCTCCAAGCACTTGAGACTTGTTTTTTCAACACAAGCGATTTAGGAACTAAATCGAAAAAAGTTACTTGTGTTGAAAGAATTAATCGATGAGTATATAAAATTGCAACAGCTGTAGTCAGTTTTAACTTTTAACTTGTAATAGTACTATAAGCTATGATATCAACGAGTTTTTGTCGGGTTGATGATTCGAGAGCTGTGTCTACTATTATGATTCGAAAGCTGTGATGGGTCATAGTGCTGCGAAGTTTTGATTGATATCTAAGGAACCGAATTTACATAGTTTATGCTTGTTGGATGAGTTTGGGGCTTTGAAAATGAAAGGAAATCACGATTCAGTGCGTCCACACTCTTCGTTTAACTGTGTAAACAGTAATGCTGTCATAGAACTTTGGTTATTTTCATGTACTCTTGATGGGTTTCCCTAGGTACATGCGTCTTGTGTTACACGTTAGTCGCTGTTGCAATATAGAAGTACAGCATTGTGTTTAGAGCATCAACATTGGTGCTGTTTTTTCCCTCTCAATCTCCGCAAATCTCCTGGTTTCAAGTTCGAAGTCTCAAAAAATGGCATAATGGTGATCTTTTCTTTTGCTCAACATTTGGAGAAGCTCAATAACAAATTTATCCATCTTGAGTTTTATTTTGAGAGTCTCAATATAATAATGGGTCCCCATCAATCTTGTTTTTTCACTTTTCTTCATATAACAGACTTCTTTGTCTGTCTCTCGTTTTTGTTTTTGTTTTTTTTTTTCTTTTTTTTAGTGTGTGTTTTAAGTCTATCATTATGAATATTACGTTTTGAAGTCTCTTAAAAATTTTGAAAGTCTTCATTTTCTACTCTCCACATCAACATTATTGAGTTTAGAGGCTCATTTTGTGTTTGATTATTGTGGATGCTCTTATATGATGAAATTTCCTCGTATACATGTGGACTAAACTTTGTAGTACTCTCTTGAGGCTTTATAAGTTGTGCTCAGTGGTGAGTGCTGCGCTGTGTTTTTTCTGTGGTGAATTTTGATATTCTCAGTAAATGACTACCAGGCTTGATTCTATGAACTTGCGTGGTCGAATGTATGTAATCATTAACATAGGTGTAAAGTGGTTAAAATAGAAATATTATCGCATAAGACAAAGGACTTTGATGTGGTATAAGAAGAAAATGCTTCTAGGAACTTTTTATGTACTAGTACTTGAGTAGAGTTTCTCACAAAACAGGAACAAAGTGGCATGTCACATATCTTACTAACAATTCATATCTATCTTCTATATGTGTCAATTCATACTTCACAAACTGTTTGCGCACCACTAAGGATGCTACGTCACTTATGACTAATATACTGAAGTGAATATAATAATACCAAGTTAATGTCAAAGAACGACAATTAATGCGTTGAAGATATATATATTAATGCGTTGAAGATATATATATGTAAATTAGTGTATCCATATATCAAATTATAAAGAAACAAGTGTGTCATAATACATAAACATCATATAATCGATTAATTTAAGATTTTAGGTGTAAGATTGACTCAAAATTATATCTTAATTAAACTCAGTTTGTGTATTGGATTGTTCATTGGGAACTGTTTAAGTTTGAATATGTTGTATAATTAAACGGGCATACATGATATTGTCCTACTATAATATTTTCTCAATCTTAAATTAATTGAAATATTTTTTTATTAATTTCAAAATAAATAAAATCTCTTTCTTTTTTATAATTTTTTAGTATAAAAAATATCAAATCAATTTTATTTATTAGAATACGTTCATTAATTCGTCATTCAACTATTATAGTAAATTTTATTATTATTATAAAAATTATTTCTTAATCAAAATTCAACACATATATAAAATTTTATGTCGAATCAAAATATTTCGATTAAAATAAAAAGAAGAAATATTCCCTCCATTTTATAATATAAACAAAATTTATCTATTTGGACCGTCCTAAAAGACATATAACATATAATATCGAGTAATCTTTTCATATTAAAAAATATCAAAATAATTAATATTTATTATAATATATTTATTATCATTGTCATAAAAAATATTTATTTTATCAAAATTTACATAAATTCAATATATATATATATATAATTAAATTAAATTGTTACCTCAATATTTGATCGAAATTGAGCGATGTCAGATTAAAGATTAGAAACTTGTGTTTCACCTCCTCCTAGCATATAGCTAGTCTGCTTAGCTAGCTCCCTACTCTGACATATAGGAATGCCTGCTCAGTTTTCTCACACACCCGCACGCATACTCAAAACCAGAGCCAAAGCAGAGAGCCAGAGCCCTCTTCACTCCAGCTTCTCCCACTCCCTTTCTCACATCACTCTCTGCTCTCTGCGCATATCTCTTCTCTTCTTCCTCTTTACCCACGATGGGATCTGTGTGAGTAAAAATATCACAGAAAACGAGTGAAAAAGCCTCACCTCAAGACAAACTACAAGACACTTGACAGTGTTCTTCATTCAATTCTCTCTCTGTTTTCACATTTCTCATCCCCTATAATTCCCCACACTTGTTTCACCAAATCCCCACACATTTGCTGTCTTTTCTCTGATGGCTATCCCTCAAAATCTGAAATTTTGAGTCCTTGAAATTACCCATGGGCAACATGGATGTAGCTTGAGAGTTTTGGTGTTGATTTTATTTTTTTTGGGTCATTTGAGGTGCTCTTGATCTTATAGTTTGGGGTTTGTTCTTGTGTTTGGTTGATGATGGATCCATTTCTTGGACAGCAAGTGCAGCAGTATGGTGGAGATAACAATGAGGGGAACTTGCCTCCTGGGTTCAGGTTTCACCCAACTGATGAGGAACTCATCACATATTATCTTGTGAGGAAGGTGCTGGATAGTAACTTCAATGGGAGAGCTATTGCTGAGGTTGATCTCAACAAGTGTGAGCCTTGGGAGCTTCCTGGTATTTATGTCTTCTCCTTATTCTTCTTCCCCTTTGCCCTTTTCCTCAATAGATGACACATGCACGTCACGCTAGCTCTTTACTCTTCTGTTTCTCTTGTAATTTTTACTGCAGTTCTGGCTTTGGTGAGAAGCAAACCATCTGAAGTTGAAAATATAAGATGGATTTAATATTGTTGAATTATACTTTAGGAACTAGTAAAGGTGTCAAAGTGTCTTTTCTTGTTATAGTCAGTTAATATGCTGATGCTTAAATTGGCTATTTAGTCTGAGAAACTCATGTTCTTGATGATAAGTGCAAGCCAGTAGTAACTTGCTACAATAATGTGTTATACTGTGTGCTTTAAGAAGTTGTTTTAGAACTGAATCGCGATTAGTTAGGTCATATAAGTATTATAGAGCAATAGTTGTAAGTTCATCTCAAGTAGTGTGGACATTGCCCCTTCTAGCAATCTTAAGCTTTTTGGCTAGCTTGATCGAACGTGTACCTTCAATCCATATCAAGAGCAAACTCCATCAAAAGTTCTCGTGGTAAAGTCCTAGGAACATCCTTTAACTAACATAAGAGTTTTTTTTTTTTTGTGGTAAATCATCATTTTTCTACAATCTTGAATGCAGAGAAGGCGAAGATGGGGGAGAAGGAGTGGTACTTCTACAGCTTGAGAGACCGAAAGTACCCAACCGGCCTGCGCACCAACAGGGCGACCGAGGCGGGATACTGGAAGGCCACCGGCAAGGACAGGGAGATCTATAGCTCCAAGTCATGCTCTCTTGTTGGGATGAAGAAGACGCTTGTGTTCTACCGTGGGAGAGCACCCAAGGGCGAGAAGAGCAACTGGGTCATGCATGAGTATCGCCTTGAGGGCAAATTTGCCTACCATTATCTCTGCAGGAGCTCTAAGGTATCTACCGAAATCTCCCATTTTTTTCCTGTGGAGTACATGCATATTCATTATGTAGAGTATTTTTGTTACCCGTATACTAAGCATGCATTCATGATCAAGCTAAGTAGCACAGTGTGATAGACGCTCATCAGGCAGGTGTTAGTAAGTGATTGCATGGAACTCCAATGTTACACTTGGTATAAAATGACCTTGAATATTATGATGAACAAATATGTAGTGTTCTGTGCCAATATTAGTTGTGGATACAACTGAACCACGGTTTCTTAAGATTAGAATTCTAATGATAGCTAGGTGATTAAAACAAGATTTAACTGTTATGTTCCCTCCGTTCCATAGGTTAGGCAATACTTGCTACAGTTGTCATTTGATGCTTTAGCCTTTCTAACTTGTCTTTAGATCATGGAGTACAATGCATAGAATGGATTATCCAAAATCAGTAGTTGAAAGAGAAAGTTTCCTTATTACTAGGCCAGATTAACGTGATTGCTATAATTACTATCTGAAGTGAAAGCTTCTGTGTAATAGTCAGATAAGTCCTGAACTTATGCAATAATGTCAGTAAATGGCTCTTACACATTACACAATAATTGATCACTCCCTCCTCCCCCTACAATATGTGTGTGCTGATCAGCATTAAGATCTATCGCAGATCAGTTTCAGAGTATATAATGTTTATTGCATATCAATGTTCTTGGTGGCTACAAGTGCTTTGTCCATCTGTGTACATTTACTGGTTCTCTTTATTCTTTACCACTCTCCCCTTTAAATTCACTTTACCTGAATCTATTACACCCATCCCCAGTCGATAGCTCCCACATCAGTTTCATTATTCGTCGCCGGTGAATGTTAGTGTCATTCTGTTCTTTGCATGGTTTATCGACGACTCTTTGCTCGGGTGGGATAGTACATTGATCAAACGTGTTTTGCTGATGCATTTTGTTTCTTTGATCAACTTAGTTTGGTTGATGTATCCTTTTTCTTTTCTTTTTTCGACCAGGGTTGATGAATACTTACCAAGGCATTATGATAGATGAACTGTTAGCTTTGATCAATAGTTTACAATTTGCTTTTTCCATGTTTCTTGCACACGAAGTGCCATTTAATGCCCCATATAATGCTCTGCTGGTTGGCGCCTTGGGGTTGTGCAGTCATACTTTTTTCAAATATTTATGCGCCGAATTTCTCAGACATTTTAGGACCAATACAAAACTATTAGCCATTCTGTTTGTATTTATGTCAGCTTTTTCCTTTCATAATTCAATGCAAAATGGGCACACTTCTCCTTGCTAGAATGCTAGTGGTATATGTAAGCATATACATTACTCATCCTCCTGTGTCAGTTTTCCTGAGCCTGACCTCATATCCTATATTTTAATTGTATTTTAATTGTAAGCATATACACTATGTAATCGGGTAGTAGTGTTAGAAATACGAACTCGACCTGAAACATAACCTTTTGTAGTATGCTAAGATGCTGCTTTATGGTCGTGTTCTTAACATTGATCTCGTATCTTATATCAATTGCTATATAAGTGCATGAATTATATGATTGGAATCATGAGTCACTTTGCTGCAATAAGTCTTATATGACTTACTCCACGATGAAAGGTTTAAACGTATAAAATTCATATTTCTAATATTGCAATACTGAATCTTACTAATATCCTTGTTTTTAGGATGAATGGGTGATTTCTAGGGTGTTCCGCAAGAGTGGCCCCGGGGTGGCAACTATCGGTGGTGGTGGAAAGAAGGGTCGGGTGGGTGGCGGGATCACTCTATACGCTGATGTCAACTCTCCTTTATCAGTGTCTCTCCCCCATTTTCCCGAGAACTCGCCATATGGTGTCCCGGACACATCGATGGCGACAGCTTCAGCCTCATCGACTGCTGCCTCTAGTGTTGCCATGACGGACCGAGATAGCTGCTCCTATGATAGTGAAGCGATAGCTAATAGACAGCACGTGTCCTGTTTCTCCACCATCTTCGATCCAAATACCACTCCATTAGGGTTTAATGCTGGTTCTGCTTTTGATATAATTGGTTCCTCGCCAATGCCTGTGCCCTCTGTGATCAATGGTGGGATTAGGAACACCTTGGGCTTTCCTGCCTTCCCTAGTCTGAGGTCTCTCCAGGATAATCTCCAGTTCCCGTTCTTTCTTTCTGGATTGGTGCCTCCGCTCCAGGGTGGTGGTGTTGGTGGTGGTGGCGAGCAAATGAATGGGTGTAGCGTGGCGGGGAGTTGGGGTGGCTCTGTGGAGCAGAAGGCCGATGTCAGTGGTGTTGGAGTTGGTGGTGGTGGCAGGTCGGGTGTCGGTGCTACTGAGCTTGATTGCATGTGGGGATATTGAACTGTTGATCATATCAAAGCTCTTGTTAGTTTGTGTCTCTGCCTTTGTTAGTTCGTTTAGCCTATGATGGATGTTGCTATAATCTATGCTTCAAGCTATGGTTTGTTGCATGTTCGGTAAATGTGTTATTGTCATACAATCGTAAGACTTTTTAAGTTAATTAGTTGTCTCTGCATTTTCTTGATATTTGCCTAATTGCCTTGCATATGCTAGTGAGGTTTTATGTAGATTTTGATTTAAAATACTCAAAAATATTTCAAAAGGTTAAAAATATAATAAAAATAGAAACAATGAAAAAATCCTTGAAATGAGATTAAAATATTAAAAAATATTTTAAGATGTTAAAAATATTTCAAAAGATTAAAAATATCATAAAAACGACTCAAATGACTTGAAACCTTAGAAATTATGAAAAGATCCTTAAAATGAGTTTAAAAAATTCAAAAAAATTTCAAAATGCTAAAACATTATAAAAATAATTCAAATGACTTGAAAACGCTTGAAACTATGAAAAGATCCTTGCAATAAACTTAAAACACTCAAAAACAATTCAAAAGATTAAAAACACCATAAAAACAATTTAAATGACTTGAAAACGCTAGAAACTATGAAAAGACCCTTGAAATGAGGTTAAAACACTCAAAAACACTTGGACTATTTGGATTACGATCGATGTGTGGTTCGATGCTTCATCTAGGTGAACACGACAGATGTCGATTGTGGGAGATACTCGATGTATTCGATGCGGCTTTTAAGATACTTGATGTGTTCGATGCGGACTTCACTCTTGGATATATATATAAAAACAGATGCGGTTTTTACTATTGAGTTTGTTTGGTCATGACCTTATATTGTAAGGGCCAGTTTGGATAACACATACTCCTACCACATTTTACCACTGTTGTAAGTTTGATCACTGCATATTGTGAAGATAAGATAACCGTAACATGTATGCGGCAGTATTCTGAAATTCTGAGGTATGCATGGTGGGTTGCTTGCGTGCACGGCGAACGATGACATTTATACATAGTGTCTATGATATCATGTGAATATTATTGTACAGATTACATAGTTCTATATGTTGTACAAACATATAGGGTATAGTAGGCGCGTAGAGGTGTGTGTGGGTGCCCTCTGAGAAATCTGAGCTCAATGGGTTAGTTTCTGGGCTTCTTACGTTAACTTGACATGTAGCACGTGCAAGGACTCCTTGCTTATTCTTTGCTACGGGTGGTTTTCTAACATATTTGCTTGTAGGCGGGGACAAATTTAATGCATATATCTACACCTACTCCAAGTGTGCTTGTGTTGTTAGAGCACTTGTATTATATTTCCCCCAAAATCAGTGAAATAATTTTTTTTAATTTATTTGTTTTTAAAAAAATGAAACATGATCATAAATAAAATCTTTATTATTCTCTGTATTCCATAATTCTTACAATATTTATTATTTTAGGACGTTGTAAAAATCATGCAATATTTTCATTTTTTTAATAAATATTTAATCTAAAAAATATTAAAACAATCATTATCTATTACAGTACATCCACTATCTTCTCTCACAACTCCTACAGTAAATTTCACTGTCACAAAAAATATTTTTTATTAATCAAATCCCACCAAAATTCAACACACACATAAAAATCGATCCAATTTAAAATATTATAATAATTATAAGATGAGAAAGTATCTAAATTTACTCAATTATCCTCACTATTCACTGTATATCATATCATCACACTTCACTGTCATTTTTTCTCACTCTTTCTTTTCCACTAACATGCATGGGGTAAAGAGATCTTTTGTATCAAATTTAACTCATTTTTCTTAATAAACGTGTATGATCAAAGTGTTTCGCTTATTTTTGGACGGGGAGAGTATTCGGTAAAATAAAGATTCCATAGGAGGGAAAAATATATTGATGATGCAATAAAAAATTAAAAAGATATTGAAAAAAATATGTTGGAATCTGTGTTAAAATATACAAATTATAGTGTGAGATAGAGAAATTCGATAAAGTTATCATATTACTATAGCATTTTTTATTTATATAGATCAATTTATTATAATATTATGTAAAATTAAAAATTAAAATAAAGAGAAAAATTATAAAGATTGTGATACAAGTGCTCTTAGTAACCATCAATATAATCTCTTCGTAAAAAGAGATTTACACAAATTTTCCTATGTTATGAACTACAGGGAGACTACAGTTCATGCATAATATGATTCTTCTGTTTTTTTTTTTCTCTTTAAGTTGCGAGGTTGTACTAAAGTGTTTTGTATGATGGATCGATGATCCACCAGCGTAAACTTCATTATCTTGTAGAACATGAATTTTGCAAGCAGATCAAAGAATAACCTTGGTGCCAAACCAATGTACCGATCGTTCGTACCAAACCAATGTTCGTAAGTGTAACTCTTATGATCAAGATAAATATTACTTGCATGATCCATATGTCACAGAGAATAGTTCTGTAGGAAGTACCCTAGTTGAGTGAAAAAATGTTTCAAGTAGGGCCTCTGGTGTCATTGTTGTGGGAATTCCACCAACCGTATTTACTCCTCAACTTCCCAACATGAGACAAGGCAAAATGCAAGGTAGGGGCCTGAACCATGAACTCCTAGAACCAGCAAACACTGATCCTCATGGCCCATGGCCCATGCTACAACCCCAATCATTTTCATAGATTTCATTCATCTTAAAGTTGATAAAAAAAATCACACATAATTTCGTCAAAGCAAAACATTCTTATTTAAGATGATATATATAATCTTATTTTTATTTTTATATAATGAGATTTTTTTCAAATGTACTGCGTTAACGAACCCCTGATCTTATGATTAGGAAAAAAACGACTTATGACTGAATTAATTTCTCTTGACATTCTTTCTTAAAGTTTGGTGTAAGATGGTGCAAAGACTTGGATGATATTGTTATCAATGTGCCTATCGTTAACCACAATAAATTAAAATATTGCTTTCCAATGTGCAGGATGGTAAAAAGGGAAAGATTTTTACATGCACATATAACGTTGCTTTTGGGTACATCACTTGTGGGCATCTTTGTACCATAGGAGGGGAAAGGTGAGAAAAGGAAAGGTAGTTATTGTGTGATGTCTATACTTTTTTTTGGATCATTTCGATGTATTCCGTGCGTGGATTTCTCGTAGAACTTGTACGTGGCTCCGCTCTTCATCACTAACGGAACTTCTTCGATACATGTACGTTATTCAATCGCAGTTTTAGTGTCGGATTTCTTTCTTGGGATTTCTTCGATACATATACGTTATTCACTCCAAGTATGTGTTTTGTGTTGTTCCCTTTGTGTTTATGTACACAATGACTATACCACGTAAAAATCTACCTAAACTAAGACTTCATTTAACATTATCGATAGGCAACGATGCCGGTCGAAAATGTTTATGCGATCTCAAGGGTCCAATCCTCACAAATACATCGCAGGCCCACATCAAAAGTACCCGTACCCATTGGGCCGTGGTCCAGCTAGTGAGCTTCAGTTCAAGCCCAATCCTTGAACACAAATAATAATCCAACAAGCCCATTGTAATCGATTCGGACCCAATTATGGATTGAGTCATCCACACAATAAACACATACTTGGTGCTTCTTACTTACACTGTCCCGAACTATTTCGATATTATATCATGAAATCAATTCTAATAAAAATTCGAGGTTTGTAAGATGTTTACTTGGTGCTCTGCAGGCCTTCATCTGCTAAGGTTTTAAATTGTTTGTTGCAGCAAGAGAACGCATTCATCTATCGCTGCGAGGTCGATTTGCAGTTAATCTTATCTGCGATGATGGAATTGGCGTGGATAGAAACGTGGTGAAAGCAAGGAGCGGGTCTAATTATAACCCGTAGGTAAAATAACAAGGGATTTATCCCGCATCTAAACATTAATGACGATGGATTCTCAAGTTATTTGATAGTGCTGTGATAACTGTACGACAAAGGGAGAGTCTAGTAGAACTCTCATCTGGTGAAAATAATATTGTCATCGCAACTCTCCTCAGTTCGTGACTAGTCATTCTAAATGCAAGCAACAGCATGTTAATCCTCTGTTCGACAATAATTTCATGTATGATGTATCCATGGCATTCAACGGAGCTTCATTCTCGGCATATACCGAGTGTTCCTGCGTTCTGTTACTCTCTCATTCGACTTGATCAGGTCCTATACCGTCTCTTTCCATTCGAGACCAAACCCACTGCACTTCCTCTTCGCAACCCCATTTCATGTACTGTCTCAACATCAAGTTATACGAATCATCCTTCGTTTCGTTCCATTCTCTCCAAGAGCGTCAAAACTTCCTCGGGATTCTTGGACGACTTTAACAGGAACCCGTAAGTTTGGTCATTAGGCGAGCAATGATCCTTCTTTTGCTCCATTTCGTCCAAAAGCTCGTACACCTTCTCCATTCCATTGATCTTGCATAGATGCTTGATGAGGGTGTTGCAAGTCGCGACTTCCAGTTGGCAATCTTTATCATTCATCTCCTTGAAGATGGCAAGAGCTTCTGGTATCCTTTTCTTGAAGCACAAACCATCAATCACGGTGTTACAGATAGGTACATCAGGAGTGCCACCCTTCTCCCACATTGCGTGAAACAACTCAATCGCCTTGCTGATCTTCCCGACCTTGGTCAACACGTTTATGAAGATCCCGTACGTGTACCTATCGAGTTTTGTTTTTGATCGTATAATCTCGTTCCAAAACCTCTTCACCTCTTTCAAGTTCCCCAACACGCTCCATCCGTTCAGTATAATGTTCCACGTCTTGCTATCATACTCGAACTCACCCTTCTTCGAACGGAACAAGAACTCTGCCGTCTCAACATGCTTACACCGACACAACGCCATCAACAACGTCTGAAACGCAAACAAGTCCAACTCCTTCCTCCTATCAAACATATTCGTCGCATCCTCAATCCTATGCCCTGCACAATACCGATGAACCATGATCCCATACGACCGCTCGTTCACAACCCCGTCTCTCCTTCCGTCGAACACCTTCCGTACCTCATTAAACCTCCTCATCTTCCCCGTTGTATCGATCAACTCGTTGAAAACCCGCGATCCGGGCACATATCCACTTGAATTCTCACCCTTAATCACCCAATTCCAAAACCGGAACGCCGGTCTCCAATCGGACCGGTGCCTTTTCAACACATCAAGAACCAAACCCTCGCTAAATTTTATCCCAATCCCATCTAGGGCTTCCTCGAGCTCTTCATCTGGGCAATCATTGAATCTTTTTATGATTGTTTGGACTTGAATTGCATCTGAATTCAATTGGGTATCTGTGATTTCGGGTGATTGGGGTTGATTTGTTGATCAAGATTGGGTTTTTGGTGGGTTCGTGGAGATGAGTGAGATGGGATTCAGGAATTGAAGTGAAAAGGGGTCTCATAAGGGTGATGTGATTTGGGGTTGGATTTGAAGTTGATGAAATGCCGCGAAATTGATCTCAGTCGATGCATGCTGCTTTTGGGTAGAGTGGATTGTGAGAGAGAGGAATTGATTCCCACGTAGATTAAGTCTGTTATTCAGAGATATTCATGTGTTTTTTTTTTCGAAGATAAGCATTTACGTTTGGTTTTTTAGATTTATTTGTGGTAAATGGAGTGTGTATTCCGTTTAAAAGATAAAAAATAAATAATTAAAGTTAAAATATATTAATATCAGTTTGATTTAATATTAGATATTTATGTCATTTTAATCTTTAATTCAATTATATAAATATTTATTAAAAAATTTGCATAATCAATATTTTTATTCCAGCTCCAAACATTCATTGAACGGAAATAAAAAAACTTGTATTATTAATAATATTTTATCATAAATTAATAATAATATATTTGACCATATCTTATTAGAGAAATTTTCTTAACGACTATAAATGTTGAACATCATGCTTTATTAACACTGCAAAAACTCTTTTTGAAAAGGAAAAAAACACTTACAAAAAAATTATCGATTATTCGTTATTTCTTTTGATATTTTTTTTAATCTTTTAAATTTGTTTATTTATTAGCTTTCCAAACTCAGTTGAAAAAAACCTTTTCTTTTCTTAAACTCTCCCACAGAAAGAGCGTCTACAGAAACCCTAATCCCAAAAAATTTCTGATTAGATTTCTGCGATCCCTTTTGCTTTAATTGAGTTTTCTCTGCTCAGTTTCTTGTCGAGATTGTTTCTTTTCTTTTCTATTTTTTTTTTGGGAGTGGTTGAATTTGCAGGTGAAGGAATGGGAAGTGGGAAGCATTCATCGAGAAAGAGATCGTCTCCTTCGTCATCGGCGCTCAAGGCGAGGGAGAAGAAGAAGCGATCCAAGGTATGTCCATGTGTTTGCAAGTTTGTGTTAGATCGATTGTTACGAACAGGAATGCAATTGAACGAGTATTGGACAATTGTGTGCTTATTGGGACGGAATCCGTCTCTGATCTTGGACGCTATCATAGTGTTTCTGCCTGAAACAATGTTCTGAGTTGCGATATGTAATGAAGAGTTGCGAAATTTATGACACGATCCGTGTTGCTTAGTGTATTTGGTGAGTTCAATTTGAGCTACTTTAAATGGTAGTCTCAGCCCGAGATGATCTATATCGAAGGTTTTGACTTGAATTTGGACAGTAAGATTTTACTATGATAGTAGTAATCTCAATGTGATCAGGGTTGGCAAGAGAAATGGCAGTAGTCCAAATGTGATCGGCGTTGGCCTTTTCATGTTTAGGTGCCTTTTCATGTCTATGTTTTTTTCTTTTGCATCCTCTTTGTATCATTCGACAGTTGTTGCTCCTTTTTACAGGATAGAAGGAACAAGAGAAGCAGACGTGATCAAGACAAATCAAAGAGACATTACTCTGACGGTGATTCAACTTCTATTTCATCCGTGGCACATTCTATTTCAGATGATGATCATCGTACTAAAAGAAGAGGCAGCTCTCTTGCCACTAGGGACACAAAAGCTCATAAAAGCAGGGCTGACAGAAGTCCATCTAGGAGCGAGAACAGCGAGGATACCAGGAGGAGGAGAAAATCAAAGAGAAGGAAGGGCACTGACTCAAGGAGAAAATCAAAACGGCATGACAAGAAGAGGAGAAGGGAACCTAGTGTTGATTCCGTAAGTAGCCCGTCTCACAGTTGCTCTACCTGTGGTTCTAGGGATGACAATGCTGCAAGAAATAGTAAGACTAAGGTGAGACCCCATAAGCCGAGGCAAGATGAGAAGGATATGGGTAAGGAGAGAAGCAAGAATAATTATAGGTCAAGGAGTTGTTCGCTTAGTTCTCATAGAGATAGCGAGAATGAGAGAGCTGAGAGTGAGAAGAGAGAGACCATTGAGAATCAACCAAAGAGATTAAAGTCTGTTGTAATTGTTGCTGATGAAAGATATAGAGATGAAGATACGGATGACATCAAAGATGAGATGGTGTATGAAAATGATGACTACCCATCTTGCCGAAGTAACGACAGCAATGACGCTGCTGGTGCAAAGGATGCAGCAGGCCATTCTATAACCGATAAGTTTATAAATATAGAGGATGCTAGAGAGGAAAAGGGTGCATCTGATGTTTTTATTTCTACTTCTCCTGGAAGTAGTGGCTTACCAGGTGGAGGACTGGGTGATGAAGCTCCTTCTAGCTCTAGACGGGGCGAGGTCAGTGATCTATTGAAGGAAAACATCAATGAGACTCGCACTCGTAATGATGCAGGTCCAGAGGAGGTGGATGATCTAGAGGCAATTCTACGGCAAAAAGCTTTGGAAAATCTGAAGAAGTTTCGTGATAGGGCAAAGATACATCGTGATGAGAAAGATAATCATGATGGCAAATTAAAGGAGTTTCCCAGATTGAGTACTGAGTCGGTGCTTGATAGGCCTGATAAAGAAAGGGGTGCTGTTTTTGCTACTTCAGCATCCCTTTCAGAAGACGTTGGTTCGCTGACTATGGGGAAATTTTTTGATGTTTCCACGCATAAAACAGGTGCGGATCTTGATGTCATCGCCAACATAGGCACCAAGTTTAGGGCTGTAAAACGAGATTCATCTCAGATTCCAAGCAGGAAGGAGCCGGCCCATGAGCCGCTTCCTGATACTGCTCGTCCTTCAAGTAGGAAAAACTTCAACGAACGTCATCCAAACAGAATAATCCATCTCTCGAGCAAAAGACCCGCGACAACTAACCCTTCGGAGGGCTATACCATTCATGATAATGCTAAAAATCAAAGGAATTTACTTGCGTCAACACCAAACCAAGAACCTTCTGAACCGAATAGGACCCTCAAAGAAGCATCTGCCTTGCGAGATTCTTCACACCAGAGGGTACCAATTTCTCTCAAGAGGGCACTCACTGATGCTGCTAAGAGCACTTATTCTGTGTCCCAAGGTTCTAAATTAGCAGTTGCAGAAGGAACTTCCTTTACTGAGGCCCCTACTACGAACCATAGTGATGCGGTGCAAACTGCTAATGATGAGCAGAAGCAAATCTCCAAGGATGAGCAGAAGCAAACCGCTAAAGATGAGCAGAAGGAAGGGGATGGGAGCTTACAGTTTCAGCAAAAGACGATGTCTGTAGTGCGAGGTGGTGAGTTAGTACAGGTGAGTTTAAGTGCCTTGGTGGTAAATCTACACTTTCTTAAGCTTTCAGCACCTCATTTCTAACAGATTCCAGATTTGATGTAGATAAAGAATAGTTTGATTTAGTTAAAGAATCAACTTAATGCAACCTTCACTTTAATAGAAGGACATGTATTCAGATTGATGAGCGAAACTGCTGATGATATTCCTATAGTGAATATTTTTCTCTCTTTTTTTTGGTCAGAATATTTTTGTTTCTTTATCTGCTAGTCATGCTTCTTCCTGTCTTCAAGAGGCTTCTGTTTTTTCGTATTCATTACTTGATTGGTCTCAAGGTAATACGTTTTGCGCCCTTGGCAGGTGAACTATAAGGTTTACATCCCCAAGAAAGCCCCCGCTTTAGCAAGAAGAAATCTGAAACGATGAGTTCAATGCGTTCTCTACCGCCCAGAAGCATTTTAACCTACTGTGGATGAATGGAGCTGCAGGGAGGGTTGCGGTGTACCAGAGAGGTTCATGTTTTGTATACGAGTGCAGATCTCCTGCATTATAAGGATGCGCCCGAAGTATTTATTCCTTCTAGCCTGTTCATGTTATTCTTATATGCGGAAGACACTCGATTCCGCACATTGTTTGTTTTATGTAAGCCAGTCGCCGGAGCTGCAGAAATATCCTGTACTCCATATCTACGACATTCTGTTTGTTTCATGTAAGTGATTTTGAGATTATAATGAACGCATCACCATAACGTGCCTTCCTAAATCCTTTTATGGCTTCTATAGGCATATTGGAGTTTGGTGATCTATTTGCGGGTCATGATAGTCCATTCCCTCCTGCTATTTCAGGAAAAGCCCTGTTAGAAGAAACAGGATTATTAAGCTTGAAAAACAACGTTGATCTTCATTTAGTGAGAATATAATGTAAAACCTCAATTTCGAAATGCAGTTTGTCGCTATAGTGACTTAGAACATTGAATATAACAATTATCTATGTCGATTTTATAACATATCAATTCATCGGATCTTAAATATAAGAAAGCTTCATTATTTCATTTTTAACAAGTTAAACATAAAAAAGTGAGAAATATTTTCAATGTGATCAACAACATACTTCCTCTCTCTAATACAATCTAATATCTAATCTAGTCTATCTAATATATATACAATTACTCAAAGTTTTCCGACGGTATGTCATGACATTCTATGAAACGTCATTAATATCTTTTAATATAATATTTCATAAATAATCACAAGATTAATTTCTAATATATATACTATTATCCAAACCTTTCCAACGGTATGTCATGGCATTCCATGAGACGTCATCAATATTTTTTTATCTAATATTTCACAACAAATTATAAGATTAATTTTTTATGTTATTTACATATATCAATATCTTTTAATTTAATTTACGGAATAAGAACACATATGTTTTATAAAAATAAAAAAGTTCTCATTGAGACTCACAGTCACAGAGCTCAGCTTCCTTTTCGCCATTTTGTAATACTCTGATATAGGCCTGGTCAAAACTTCAGTCTGGGCTGGAAGATTTGGGTTGGGCTCGAGAGCTTGAATACATCATAGGCTGAAACAAACACAGGACAAGCGAATCTGCACCGTCAAAACTAGTGATTTGGGGCAATCTCAAATCCAAGCTCAAAGGATTTGAAATTCAAGTATCATTATAAACATGATGGTGTTTTCGTAATCGATCACAAGATTAATTATTTATATTATTTATATATATTAAAATCTAATATTTCATAGTCAATAACAATCATTAGTTTTAATATAACCTAATCTAATATAATATATATATTATTATCCAAAGTCTTCCGAAGATATGATTTGATATCGACGAGAGAAATTTTATGAATATTTAGTGTTTTTGATGAGTTAAAAATTGGGTGCACACAAGATGTCCGATAAAATGGCACATCTTAGATGAATGGATTAGTTGAATTATGTCCTACATTTCCATCACGGGTTATTGATGCTTGCAATTCGGATATTGATCAATGAAATCGTCTATAATATGGACCTTTGTAAAAAAATAAAATGCAGTATTTTAAAAAAAGGACTCTTTACAATCAAGAATAAGACAAATTACATTAAAACATCTAATGAAAATTTTATTTATACTTTTAGTACTTTCTCAGTACATGAAGAATGTAAAACTTTCATTCGGAGCAGGAATTTATAAATGTGTTTAATTTCAAAAAAATGATTTTTTGTTTTATGAGATATACCAGTTAAATAAAGAAAAAAAGATAATAAAATAATGAGATAAATTGATATCATATAAAATAAAAAAATATAATCTTCTTGGTTATCTCAGATGAGAGCGAGTCCCATTGAGGTGTAGTTCAACGAAGATCAGTTCTAAACTTCTCCATTGACACGATGAAAGATTGTGTTAAAAGGTTAGGTAGAAATTGTTAATGTTTCTCTTTTAAGTGTAGTTATTGGAGCTTAACATTTTTACATAAAATGTGACATATAAGTGTGATGAAAATCAATTTTTTATAGAAATTTGTGCAGGTGAAATAAAAAGGGAGCGAAGATTATTTGAAAACCTTTATCCATATTGAATTTATGGGAAGTTGAAAGATCCTATATAAAGGTTTCTCAATTGCATCTTCCTTGAATTAATTATTAAGACATGTGAACCTTACAAACATATGAGTCGAGTCGGGCCGAGCTTGGGTTTGGGTAAATGATACTCTACCAATCGCGTGTATATTTTTTTTTTGGACAAATTTAGTACTATATACTAAGTTTTTTGTGCCTTAAGAAAATGTGTCAATGCAAGAAAAAAGACAAAAAAGATTTTTATCGAATCGTCCGACGTAGTTATGTTCTACGTCTGGGCGCCACCTCTTATTCTGAAAAGCGTTGAACCAGTAAAATCCTCGAACCGACCTTCTCTAGTGACCCAACGATAATTCAGTAAAATCATCAAAACGTTCGGACTTAAACATAAAAACTTCGATAGTTAGGACGTGGGCGACCATAGGAGGAGTCAAGTGAGGGTTGATGGGAGATAATCTGTTCATTTTTCGCTTCTAGAAAACCTAATGATGTGGAGAGATTATGACCGATGGACCTCGGCATTATGAAAACAACCTCATAATGCTCTGGCCATATGAAGAGACGAAATGCCTTAGCAACTTCTCCTTTGATTGTATCTCATAATGCTCAGACATTTTCTCATTCGAAAATTCTTTCGCACACATTACTAATAAACTCATGGCACTTTGACACTTTAAGTATGTGATTGTTAAATTCACAAACTGTTAAATTTATTATGGAAAGAATGAAGTAGTTGACAATGAGAGTACTAGTATTACTTTAAGAATTTCTATTTATATTCATACAGTATGTTTCTAAAAAAAATGTGTCAATTATAGAGTTAAAATGTAGTATCCTAGAATTTTATGATATATAAATATTAAAGAAATATATGTTAAACATATATTTAGAATATTTGGGATTAAAAATATGAAAATTAACGAAAACTATAAAGTATGACACATGGGTATCACCCCACCTCACATGATAAACGACTCAACCAAACTCCTACATTGTGGGGAGAGGTCACAAAACACGCTGAGTGCCGAGCTACTTTGTGGTGGTGAGTCCTTCGTCAGCGAAAACTGACATAAATGGTCCTCCGTATTTACGGGCTATTCGATTGACCAAGGAAAATCCTTCGAGATTTTTAGGAAAATAAAAGAGTCGGAAATTTTTAGTCCAAAAAATAATATTTTCTTCGGTAGAATGTTCTAATAAAAGGTTTGGAATGTTACGGTAAAAAAATATAATTTTTGATGCTTAAATTACACGAGACTATAGCAAATACGGTATATAGAATATTATAACTCTCTAAACAATTGTACCGAACACATCACACGCCTCCATTCACCCTTCTTCTGTAAAAATTGGATATATCCAAAACATGTAGAAATTGTAATTTGCAGATGGATATATCCAAAACAATTGGATATATCTAAAACTTTTGATTTATATCCAAAACTTCAAATCATGATATTTCAACTTCGTTAGGAACTAAACATGTAAGGCTTCAACACATAGTAAAATTGGAATTTATTTCAAATCCTATAGGCATCACGAGTATGACAAAACTATCACGGGCGGGACGCTGTGTAAAACCCAAAACCTGAATATGTTTTGTTGGTCACGCCTGTGACATGCAGTAAATCTGGTTTTTAACCCATTTCTCGTACAAATTTCTCTAGAATAATCCCAAAAATGGCTCATTATGATCCATACAACTAATATGCAAACATATATGTACTTATGCATGACAGAAACATATCGGAATGGGGTTTGGTTACCTCTCAAGTGTTTTTTTACTTTTGTGACTTTATTGTATGATAACTCTCACTTTAAACGTCAAATCCTTGCACCGATAAAGTCCTCGAATCCCTGACAATTCCTTGAATCACTTTACAAATTTTTATAGATGGATATATCCAAAATAATTGTACCGAACACACCACACGCCCAGATGACCAAACAATACATGTAATATGATGCAATACCGTGGAAACAAAAATAGAGAAGAGTGATGTGTAACCTTTGTGATGATTATGTTATACATGTATAACGATAAAGGAAGTGTGGTTTTATGGAACACTACAACAAGCATTATAACAAAGTAAAGATAACCGAACAAGTTCGTTTTCATCAACGAGGTCGAATAGTGGATCCTTCGGGATTGAGTTCTTTTGCTCTACGAGCGTTCAAAATGGATTTGACTGGACTAGACGATAAATCTAGATAGTAAGAGGATAGTGTGTGAGAACTGTATCAGCAGTGACACGATATCGTGGGCCAAAACATCGATCGATTGGGTGTAAGGTTGTCCTATGCAAGAGGACTTTCGCGCGTGTAGGTAAGGGTTTAGCATAATGAAGTACACGCATGGGACATAGTGATTTTGGACCGCGGACCCAAATCACGCATAATATTTATGAAAAACAGAAATACTTTCATAAAAGACAATGGGTTTTCAAATGATTTTGATGGATGATATGTGACTGAGAATTTAACCGAGTTCAGTGTTTATATCTAAAAAATCTCTCCTTTTCTTTTGTCCTCATTGAGTTTTATCATTCATGTCGGGACACGTAGTTGTTATGATTAAATAAGTAAAAGACTATAAAAAATACGAAGACGTATACACTATTATTACGTGCATAGTTTGATATGACACCTATTTTTTTCAGTGACAAGTAGAAAATATTTTATAGGTACTCATCGATCGTTATAGTCGGATGAGTATCTTGCAAATCGAATACATATATTTTTAACTGCTGAACGTTTAACTCATGTGTTATGTATTTTATTTGCTAATCCATCACACGACAATACCCAAATACTAGAGTGAGATTCTATGTATGTAGTTAATTATCTCACTATTTAATATATAATAAATTATACATGAAATAATTTGTTTGGGAATTATTTGTAGATAATTGGACAATATATTGATGAGATAATATAATGTAATTTAGATTTGCATAATATCATCCGGTTTTATAATGTTAATGATTGGATAGTTTTTCTTTCTAAACTACAAACTCATTTGGGTTAGTTGATTTTATCATGGATTGGATCTATGACGATATAACATCATGTAATGTATATGTCGAATTTCGAGACGTTATGTAAAACAACTTGAACCAAGGTTTAAGATTAATATCATCAATCCATTATATTTTAGTCTTAATTATTTTTGGACGTCGTGTAACCTCAATCGTGAGCATCGAAATAGTCCTTATATATGTGACAAGTGAGATAAGATTACATATTATGTCCTACTCAATCTTATTATTGACTGTGATTATTTGAATTGTCGTTATGGTTTACCCTAAATCGATTTTTCTGATATTGGACACAGTATCGCTGGTCCCATGCTTCCATTCCTACGGCATATATTTTAATGTCACAAACATATCTCTCGCTCTCGCTCTCGCTCTCTTCCTGGATTATCGTCTTTGTTTGAGATTTTTTTCTCAGTCGTTTGCTGCTCTTCATCATCATCAAGGTAAATTTCCTCTTTTTGAATCGCCTGATTTCCTTTTCAATCAATCAATCGAATCATCTTTATAGTTTTCATCGTCCGTCTTTGATTGCGTTGTCGTCTTCATTTATTTTGATTTCTAGGGTTTGGTTTCCTTTTCGTTTAGGGTTTTGTTATCAATTTTTGATGTTGGCAATTCATGATGTTGATTAGTAGCATGTGGCTGATTTGATTTGGAGTTGGATTTGTGGTCTAGAAACCTAGGGTTTACTTGGGTTTTGGGGGGGAATTGGAGGAGTAAGAGAACTTCAGGCATGGATAATGTGATCGTCTTGAGAAACTAATTGTTCAGAAAGTTCAAGCTGATCGTAAAGTCCAACTCTATTCGACCTTGGGGCATCACAAGGAATCACTTAATAACGAGTCATCGATCTTAATCAACGAGGTCCAGAACTGGCACTTTGTTTAGGTAAGAGTATTAGTTTGTTTTGTTTCTCGGACAATGCAGATGATGTTGCATGTTGGTTGCTATGTGTGTTTATGTTTGTCGATGATGATTTGCGTTTGTTTTCCTAGTGCTTTGGTCTTTTGAAACTGACATATGTGGATACTTGATGTGCGCTGAGCAGAAAAGTGTGAGATCAGAAGAAAATGGGGAAAAGGAAGTCGAAGGCTAAGCCTCCGCCAAAGAAGAGGTTGGGTAAGCTCGAAACTGTGTTCACCTGTCCCTTCTGCAATCATGGTAGCAGTGTAGAATGCCGAATGTAAGTGGAAATTTCCGTTTTTGCTTGCTCTGTTAAAATGTCCGTGAATTGGATGTCTAGCGTGTTATAAGTGGCTTACCTTCTTTTTATAGCAGAACTCGATCTAAGTGTCTACCTTCCACTTTTGGACTTTGTATGCTGTTGTTGTTTATGCATTAGCTGGATTTGTTGCATGCACTCTCTGTGTGAAATGTTGATATGCTTGTTCGATAGTTGTTGAGCTTTGTTTGCTTTTTTTGGTCTGCAAATTAATTTGACGTTTGATTGAACAGTGACATGAAGGACTTGATTGGCGAAGCTGTTTGCCGCATCTGCCAGGAGAATTTTAGTACCACTGTCAATGGTATGTTCTTTCCTTGTTCAAGCTCATGGCTTTTAATGGACTTTAGGTCGGATATAGACTAAGATTTTCTTAAATGAAAACCCATGAAAAGGTTCACAGTTGTGGCCAGAAAGATTTCAACTCGGGAGAGTTTTTTTGGTCGTAGAAAAAGGAGCATTCATACTTCATATTAGAAATATGATAAAATATCTAGATAGGTAGATCAAACAAACTCACTAAAAGTCTGAATTGCCAACAGTAATAGATCTTTGCCTCTACGGAATGATGTTTTTGACAGAATCATATATGTGAGAAACAGAAGAGTCGAACTCGTCTGTGTTTACCTCGACCTTTTCGTTTGACTGCGGGAGGATAAACGATTGAGCTTTACAGATCAAGGATTAATTTGATCCCTCATCCAGACACCCTTGGTTTAATTGGTAGGAAGATAGGAAACAGGCACTGTATTCGTTGCAAAGCCTCCATGATTTGGTCCTCTTCACCATATGATAATTCATTTCTTAGATCACCTGTCAGATAAATTTTCATATGTTTTCTGCTATGCACACTAATGATCTTTTCCTAACCTAAATTTGCAGCTTTAACGGAACCCATTGACATGTAAGCAAATATCCTTGCATCATGCTACTTTTAAGTTATCCAATACTGTTTCTTTGTACCTTTTGTTTGGAGCTAGAAGTTTTGAAACCTTGATTAAATGCCGATTTTTGTTTCTGCAGATACAGCGAGTGGATAGACGAGTGTGAACGCGTCAATACCCTGGAGGAGGAGGAAGACGAGGAAGGTGCCTAAGAACTTGACACTCTGTAATGACGTGAGCAGCGAGGGCATAATGTGGTTCATGGCAGCGAAGTCTCCTGCAAGGAATCAGAACTCAATTACAGTCATGTAGTAGTGTATGTATGATAGAATCGGAAACATATAATGTTGTTAAAAACTTAAAATGATAAGTTCACCCGTGCTTGTATATATCATTGGCATCATCCCAGGCGAAGTTGTAGCTAGATGGTTGCAGCTTCACGGGATCTTGCTCGGTGCTCACAGATCTTTTCCGGGATTTAACTGTTATTTCTGTATGTGATGCTCCGACTTCTATTGTTTATAATTCTGTATAACTGATATTGTACGATGTTCTGTGAATGTTGTGTTCAATGAGAAAGTGCTTCATATGCTCGTAACGTGTGACAGAATGAATGCGCTTAATATTTTCATAGATTACGGACTTACAGTATGAAACTAGATTAACCAGCGTGATTATTTGCAGTATCTATTTAGCTACATTTCGTAGTGCCAACGATTTGCTCTTTCTACTCGAAGAAAGTGTCACATCATGGGATGGCTCGAAATGTGACCGTTAAGCGACTCATGAGCACCCTTTCTTGCATCACTTCCGCACCCTTATCAAATCTCTTAGACCAATGCATTCAATCGAAATCGCTCTGCCACGCTCATCGAGTTCATGCTTTGATCATCAAATCCCCATTTGCCGAAGAAGTTTATATCCAGAACAGGTTGATTGACGGGTACGTAAAATGCAGGTCTTTGGAGGACGCACAGAAGGTGTTCGATAAAATGAGGGAGAGGAACACATTTAGTTATAACAGTGTTTTGAACGGGTTGATGAGGTTTAGTTTAGTGGAAGAAGCAGTGAGGGTGTTTGGGTTGGTTCCTGAGCCAGATCATTGTTCGTGGAATTCGATGGTGGCGGGGTTTGCTCAGCATGGGAGGTTTGGGGATGCGATTGAGTGGTTCGTGAGGATGCATGAGGAGGGGTTTGTGAGGGATGAGTACGCGTTTGGGAGTGTTCTGAGTGCTTGTTCTGGGTTGGAGGATGTGGGAAAGGGGATGCAGGTTCATGGGTTGTTGGTGAAGTACCCGTGTTCCGGGGATATTTATATGGGTTCAGCTCTTGTTGATGTGTATGCTAAGTGTGGTTATGTGGGTTACGCTCGGAGAGTCTTTGATGGGATGGAGGAGAGGAATACTGTTACTTGGAATACTTTGATCACGTGTTATGAACAGAACGGACCGGTTGGTGAAGCTCTCGAGGTTTTTGTGAAGATGATGAAGAGTGGGATAAAGCCTAGTGAGGTAACATTGGCGAGTATCACTAGTGCTTGTGCGACATTGACAGCGATCAGAGAAGGTGAGCAGATCCATGCTCAGGCTTTGAAATCAGATGCATATAGGGATGACCTGGTTTTGTCCAATGCTTTGGTTGATATGTATGCGAAATGTGGTAGAGTTAATCAGGCAAGGTGGGTCTTTGACAGGATGCCTGTTAGAAACGTGGTGTCCGAGACATCTATGGTCAGTGGTTATGCCAAAGCAGCAAGCTTCGAGGCTGCAAAATCATTGTTTTCTATGATGACGAATCGCGACATTGTGGTTTGGAATGCACTGATGGCAGGCTATGTAGAGAGTGGTGAAAATGAAGAGGCGGTTAGCCTTTTTCGGCTTCTGAAGAGGGATTCTGTCTGGCCTACTCACTTTACATTTGCTAATCTTCTGAGTGCATGTTCAAATCTAGCAGATATAAGATTTGGTAGACAGATTCATGCCCATGTTCTCAAGCATGGTACCCGGTTCCAAACCGGGCCAGAGTCCGATATTTTCGTGGGCAATGCCCTCATAGACATGTATGTGAAATGTGGCTCGGTCGAAGATGGTTGTTGGGCATTTGATAATATGCTAGGAAGAGATAAAGTATCATGGAACGCGATGATTGTAGGATTTGCCCAAAATGGTTATGGTCTTGAAGCTCTTGAAAAGTTCAGGATAATGCTAGAGTCTGGTGAACAACCAGATCATATCACCTTGATAGGAATCCTAAGCGCTTGTAGCCATGCTGGACTAGTCGAAGAGGGACGTCAATACTTCGCCTCCATGACTAACCTACATGGATTGGCACCACTCAAGGACCATTATTCATGTATGGTGGACCTTCTTGGTCGGGCTGGTTGCCTCCACGAAGCAAGAGCTCTCATTGACACAATGCCAATGCAGCCTGGCAAAGTCATTTGGGCCTCTTTCCTCGCCTCTTGTAGGGTCCATCGGGACATTGAGATGGCAAAGTACGTGGCAGAAAGACTCCTGGAGGTTGATCCTAGTGAGTCTGGTGCTTACGTTCTCATCTCCAACCTGTATGCGGAGCTCGGGAGATGGAAAGAGGTCGATGGAGTTAGGAGGCTCATGAAGGAGCGAGGAGTCGTCAAGCAGCCAGGATGCAGCTGGATTGAAGTGCAGAATCAAGTTCATGTTTTCATGGTGAAAGATAGAACTCACCCTTTTAGAGAAGACATTCGCTTGGTCTTGTTACGGCTCACCAAACAGATGAAAGTTTCGGGGCTTAATGGTGATCTTGAGACCAATGAAGATCATACTGATGACATTTCAACCTACCGTTATCCATCAGAACTGCTGGCTGGTGTTGGCTAGAATCTGTGTAGCAGTATATTTTAGAGTCACCTTTTTGTGCATTACATGTGTGATGCATAACTCAATGCCGAATTCACATGACGCTAGAAGAGGAGCAACAGAAGGTGAAGGATGCAACAATGATCGCGTTACGGTTGAATGCCGAATTCATATGACTCTAGAAGAGGGGCAACAGAAGGTGAAGGATGCAACAATGATCACGTTACGGTTCTTATGAAACGGATACTCACTTATGGTTGTGTGATGCGATTCATCTCGGCATAAAGTGTCAGATTAGCAGAGAATTGGTAGAAGACAGTCGAGGCTGAGCCTCCACCGAAGCAGCGGATAGGCAAGCTTGAAACGACCTTTACTAGTCCGTTTTGTGACGATGGAAGTAAAGTTTAATGCTGAATGTAAGTGGTAATTCCATTTTAACTGGCTTCTGTTATGTCTTTGTTTTACTGATGTCATGCGTGGCAATACGGTTAAATGTACATGCTGTCTATGGCAGATCTTGATCTAATATACCAGGCATTGCTGTTTATACAGAGGTGAACTCCTTACATGCTGCTTTGGGTGTGATTGTTGTGGTGATCTTACGCATAATTTGCCAAAATTTTATTATAAAACATGTCAAATCATCACAATATTTATTCATTAATTTTTTTTTATAAATAATACAATAAATCTCATTATCATCATAAAAAAAATTAATTTTATAATCAAAGCAAAATTCAATTCACACATTAAAAATTTATAATTAACCAAATCATTTTATTTAATTCGAGAGGAAAACAGTACTCTCTCTTTGTCCTTTGTTTCTTTTCTTCCACGAGAGCAAGGCGCGCACACGTCAAATTCCCTATATGACAAACCATCTTTTCCTACTTCCCTCTTTGTTAATCTTCTTATCTTAATATCTAGTGCAAGTCCAATCATGATATTAAAAAAATATATATATATTTTTATAATTTATTTTTAAAAAATATATTTGACATCAATTATATAAATGTGGTTTCAATATTTGGAGTTATTTTATACCTCAAAAATTCAATTGTATCAAATCTTTCACGATCACAATATTCTTAACTTGTCGATTACGATTTAACAATTAACTATTAATTTATGATTTTTTTCATTATATTTTCAACACGTTCGACTTTTTTGACAAATTTTTTTACTTTTAATTTTTTATTCAAATTTAATTAGTATTTTAACTATACACTTGTCTAATTGTTAATTCAAATATATTATTTTTAATCAATCGATGATTTTTTAAACAATAAAACATAAAAAATAGACATCATTGATGACATGATAAGGTATGTGTATTCATAATTAATGTCAAATATCAAATATAAAATTAATTATAACTTAGTTCTATTTTAACACAAGTTTTACCTCATGATTAAAATATATATTATTTTTTTCAATTGATGCCAATTATAAAAATAGCACAACTTCTTGTGTTGGTTTGACTTGCTCGAATGTTGCAAACTATAATATATAAGACGGAGGGAGTAAAAGTGAGGGTATTATGATATTTTTATTGAAAAACATTTTCTTTTCATACAGTGTTTTATCTTTTGGGGACAAACAAATAAGAAAAATTGTTTTATTGTGTTTAGAACGAAGAAAATATATATATTTTTTATCAAAATATATAAAAATATAACACTCGTATAAATCTTTATGTTGTATCAACATGTTATAATAATTAATTTGGACCGAACAAAACATAAAACAAGACTAATATTTATATATATATACAAAAGGTTTTTGGAGCGTTGCTAATAATCATGGATACTGCAATACAAATATAACATCTTCGGTATTCTCCTCAGATACGGGGACAAGACATGTACATCGTTCAACTAAGTCGTACCAATTTGGATATTACTAATAACTACACCATATCAAATTTAAATGGATTTTTGTCAATAGTACACCGACAAAGCGGACAAGTATCGTGCAACGAAATCCACTCGAAAACACAATCTTCGTGAAATACATGGCAGCATTGCAATCCTCGAAGCTCGACTTCGTCCATGAACCCTTCCAAGCAAAAAGCACAAGGCCCGTTCGTCGACATATTCACCATCCGTACGAAATGGCTCGGGACCCTGCAGGAGTCTTGCAAATTCGACCACTCCCGAGTCTAACGCTTGATGTCAAAAGTCAAAAAAAGCCCCGCTGCTAATGTTATTATCAAAACTGATCGAAACGGGGAAGTATGGGCTTTATGTAACACTGTCGAAATCCCCAATTTCGCAGTAGCATCTGCATAACACTCAAGGCCTTGTCGCAACATGGAGGTATTATGAGTCGGTAATCCAGCCGATAATCCTCGTCTAAAAAAAATAGTTTCGTTTTATTTATTTATAAGTTGCGTGAGATGAAAAAAAAAAAAAAACGAAACCCTTTTCAATTTTCTCACTTTTTCTCTCTCTATTATCACAACCAAAACACTACTCCACAAACCCCATTTTTAACCACCACACACCACCATCGTATATTGTCGTCGCCGACCGTCCAGAGCCAAGGTGAGTCCGGATCCGGCCATACCCCGACCGAAGCGAGGTTAACAGCTATTTCATCACTGAAGACTTCCTTGTGAACAACGCTGAGGACTCTCGATGGGAGCGGTTCGACTTGAGTTGCGCTTCTTTGTCTTTCCGACGGTGGATAGCAGTGGTACATCTCAACTTCGTCGACTGTGACATCGAAGCAGAACACGTCAGGTGGCACGGCTGCATCCTGCAGATTAGAGCAGAATTGGACGGACAGCCTAACCCAAACCTCTGGATTATAATACATTTTTGGGTGGGATCCATATTGATGATTATGGGAGAGAGAAAAAGAAAAAAGGGCTTTTGAGTATTGATAGAAATTGAAGTCAATAGGGTACTCGTTCATCAATCATCTTCTCCTTCGGTAAAATTCATCGAAGCAATTTATACTCAGTTCAACAACATCAATGGGTCGGCCACCGAGCAACGGCGCCCCCGCGTTTCGTTTCACTCAAACGGAGGTAATCTCTCTATCTATCTCTGTGATTTTTCGGTTTCGAAGAAATCGAATCTGGTGATGTGTTTGTTGTTGAATTCTGTGATGTCCAAGTGCTTGTGGTTTCTCCGAGTAATGAGAGCAAACCCTAATTTCTAACCCCTCAATGAATGTTAAGGTCATAATGCGGATATATGGTTCGAGCGGGGATTAGAGAATCCGATACCTATAGTTTAGCGATTCTTGAGAGGGCAGACGTGTAAAGGAAACCGATAGATCAGCATTTGTTTGAGAATCAACTCAATTTATCGGGTGCCAAAGGTTCGCACAGAGTCTGGGTGCTAGAGAATCAACGAACGGAGTCTGGGTGGGGAATGCACAGAGTCTTACCTCGAAAACAGAAAATCGATAATTGAAACTTGACAAAGAAATTTGTGACAGCAGTGTATAGTCGATATATGAAATTTGTCCCGTGCAAATTTAGGAGGCTGGTTGTCCACTTGCTGTTAAGCTCGATTTTGATGTCAAATTCCTAGCCCGAATGACCATGGGCAAGTGATGATCTTGTGACTCTTAGGCCAGTTTGCAGCCTACGGGCAAAACTACCTTGTTGACAATACAATACCCATATTGAAATTTGAGAGGTCAATACAATTAGGTACAAGATGGTGGGTCACTCCTCTCATTTTCAATTGGGGTTAGAGGATTTGGTAATTACAGATTATTGATTCTCATAAGTGTAGGAATGGAAGGGCTAATGACCGATGGGCATTGGTTTGTTCTATAGTATTGATTCTCATAAGTGTAGGAATGGAAGGGCTAATGACCGATGGGCATTGGTTTGTTCTCTAGTAAGATATTGCTTCGTATGTTAACTGATGAAGAAGTGTGGACTAAAATGTGAGACAACCACATGGACGAGTAGAAGTATTCGCAAAATAGAAAATGGTTTAGATGATGCTCATGTTTATGCATAAATTATACATAGCCCTGTGTTGGAAACGAATGAGTAGATATTCAAGATGAGAACAGGGAGATGGAGAATATGTGACCAATACTGAATACGTAGTCACCCATGATTGTGTTTTGGAAATAAGCTCCTGTTTTGTAGGATCCTCCTGTCATACGTATAGCGAGCTGCATATAACTGTTCTTCAGCCATATACACAAATAAAACGTATCTGAAAAGTTCTTTATTATTCATGCTATAAAAATGATTCTGTGCTCTCTTCGATGTTTTCTTGGTACATCTGGTGGTTATTGTTCCAAATAACTTTGTGAAGCCTTTTGATCTTCTCTTTTATTAGAGTGAAAAGAATATTGTTCATTTGTTCCTCATGCAGGTCGCACAAATGGATGCTATTTTGCAAGAGCACAAAAATCAACTGCCAGCCAAAGAAATCATCGAAGGACTTGCAGATAAATTCTCATATGCCGTTTACTTTATTTTCAGTTTTTTTTCCTCATAGTAACTCCTAGAGCTAATTGTTATTTAATTGCAGAACATCAGCAGAGAGAGCCGGAAAGATCACTGTACAGGAGAAGCAGGTACTGTATCCGAGGAAGCTTACAGATGCATAATATTTACCCCTCATCATTCACTGCAACTTTTTTCCTTGTGCTTATTACAAATCGTGTTGCTTTCTATTTCAGGTGTGGAACTGGTTTCAGAATAGGCGTTACTCGTTGAGGAATAGAATGGCCAGGACCTCTGGGAAGCTAACTGTGACATCTATGCCTCGTGATGATGTGGCATCGGCCAGAACCATTCCTCAGGCTCTGCATCCTGTGCCTGCTCCTTTTGGAGGTTATATTTTTGCTAAATTCTCTTTCAGCTTGATGTATGTTTCGTTCTGCAATTTTAGATTATCAGACAAGAGCCTCACCTGTTTTGATTGTTCATATGTTTATCCTGTTCCATCTACTATAATCAAAGCTTTTCCCAACCGAGATTATGATATTCTATGTACTCTGTCACTCACAAGTTATTCAACATTGATGATACCCAGCATTGCTTCAATGCCTCTCGTTGGAACTTATGCAAAAAGTTCTTTTCATCACCCCACCCTGGCTACATAGTTTTGTACACCATAACTCTTGATGATCCTCCACATTACTTCAAATCTCTCTTTTTTCTAGGGCTTATGCATTTGTTCCCTTTAAGTACGTATTCTGACCTCCCCCCAAAAGAAACTTTATCAAATTCATGGTCTGAAAATGCATTATGTTTTCGAAATTCATCTAAATAATTACTGCTACTCATCTGTTCATGTACTACCCGGTTGGGTTTCTGTTTGAGGTCATTTCATCTATATACTGAGTTGTTTAGTCCTCATTTTAACAGGAAAAAGTGCTTCAGAAAATTCTCAAATGGAGTTCGAAGCGAAATCTTCCAGGGATGGTGCCTGGTTAGTGAATCTGGGTTTTCAATCTTTCTCCTCACCGCTATGTGCTTGTAACCTGATGTTATTGCCTCTCTTTGTGGGCTGTTGACTTGTTTTTGTTTTTCAGGTATGACGTTCAGGGATTTCTATCTCATAGATATCTTGAAGCGGGCGATCATGTGAGCATTTAGTACTTTTTTTTACTCCCACCTTGCCTGTTTCCTAATTCGAATAATTTTTCCTTTTTTTAAGTTAGAACTTGTATGTCCTAGACTACACCTGTTGAAAAGTGTGGCGTTCTCTGTTTTCATTGTGTGCTTTGGGTTGTGAATGGTTTCTGTTTGTTGAAAAGGTTTGGTAATTAGTATGCCTTCTTTGGAGTCAGCATATGGGAACATACCTTCAACTAGGAAACACCAACATAAAATATACCTTCCACTAGGAAACACCGTCGAATTTCTTTAGTGAATCAGTGATGTCAGCTTATTTTTCTCATCAGCAACATAGCACAAACAGCTTTATTGCTCTGATCATGAGGCACATTTTTTGTTGGCACTAATCAATCTAAACACTGGTCTATTGAGGTATTGGTTTGCAACTTTGCATACTGAGTCCATTTATGTAATAGCGGTCGTAGTCATCGACAATGAAATTGGTTGCGCACAAGATTTGTTGTACTGACTGGTTTTATTAGTATGCCAGTTTTTTGTGTTTTTTTTTTTTTTGCCAGGGTAAGTGGTTGTAAGATTAGATTGTAGTTCTATTCGAACTTCTACTTCATGTATCAGTCGATACTTCATGTAGAATGCTTGAAATTATGGGCTAAGCCGGGAAATCCTTAATTGAAAGATGTTGTGATCTCCTGTTGCTGCAGAGTTGTTGTAAGATGCAACTATCATGCTCCAGTAAATATTCATTTTACATTTTTTCTTGTTGCACTATGTTTGACAATTGATGTGGTCTTACATCAATCTATTTCTGCTAAAATTGGCTCTTTTGGTTTTCCTGCGATTCAGGAAGTTCTTGTTCGTTTTGCTGGATTTGGTTCGGAGGAAGACGAGTGGATTAATGTTCGTAAGCATGTTAGACAGCGTTCTCTTCCATGTGAATCAACAGAGTGTGTTGCTGTGATTCCAGGAGATCTCATTCTTTGTTTCCAGGTATAGCTTTGTTTAGTTGAATGATTTTTATAGGGGTAATCTCAACTGAATTGGGCATATAAACGTCTTATTTGAATTCTCATAAATTTCCCCAGGAAGGTAAAGAGCAAGCTTTATACTTCGATGCTCATGTCCTTGATGCTCAAAGACGAAGACACGACGTGAGAGGCTGCCGCTGTAGGTTTCTTGTCCGCTACGATCATGATCAGACTGAGGTTAGTACACAGTCAACCATTTGTTTCTTTTTTTTCTTTTTAATTATTTTGTTAGTTTTATTTGGTAGTTTGATCAATAGTTTTATTTGGTGTTATGATATAAGTTTCCCCACTACGTGCCTTTCTGAGCAAAGGCTCAATAATTAAATAGTCTAGCATTTGTATGTGATATCACCAATGTATTTGATTGATCACCTGTGATTATGGATTTTTTCTAGTGGAAATTCTGCCTAATAGTGAGACTGATTTGGGATACTGACAGATGCAGCACCTATATCACAGGATTTTGATGGAACAAGAAATTTCTATGTATCCTAGTACCAGAATCATAAAAAATAATACTTCCTCAGTATGTTCTTATATTTTCCTCCGAAATTCTTGAAATGATGTTTGATTTCCCTGATAGTTTCTCTGATTCACTACCAACTGAAGCCTGAACATATTGCCATGTTTTCTGATTGATTCTCAAAGGAACTTTTTTTAAATCACATGACTGATAGAGAGAAATTGTTGGACATCGAGATTTGAGTTAGTTTCTGCTGCATTCCTCATTCAATTCTATTGGATTGACGAAAACAATACTTCTGCTTGAAATAGTGGCCGATTATTTTGTAATCATTTATTGCAGGAAATTGTTCCACTTAGAAAGGTGTGCAGGAGGCCGGAAACTGATTACAGATTACATGCATTACATGCTGCAAATGAGTCTGCTTTTGTTGATCCCGAAAAGGCAGTTGTTGATCGTGATTCTAGTACTAATATGAGGGTGCAGAGTTCACTTGAAGCTACAGCTGCGCATCAAAGAGGAACTGCAGATCCTAGAGTTGGTATTACAGCTGCTCCTGCTTATGTAAATACGCCTCATATCTCTGGATCTATGGCTCCCGCTCAGGCTAATGTGAGTACGAGATCTGCAGCTTTGGCTCCTGCTCAGGCTAACGTGAGCAGGGCTCCGGTCACTATGGCTCCTGCTGTCACTAAGGTGGTGGCTGCTCTGACAACTGTGCCTCCTGCTAGGACTAGTGTGATGACTGCTCCGGCTAATGTGGCTGGTTCTCTGACAAATATGCCTCCTGCTCGGGCTCATGTGGTCACTCCTCTTACAACTGTTGCTCCTGCACTGGCTAGTGTGAGGACTGCTGTGACGACTGTGACTCCTGCTCAGCAGCCTCAGCCTAATGTATTGCCCGCTTCAGGAACTATGGCTCCGTCTCAGGCTAATCTGACTGCTCCTCCAGCAACAACAGTGCCTCCTGCTCCGCCTAATGTTACTCCTGCTCAAGCTAATGTCGTGTCCGCTCCAGCAGTTTCAACTCATGCTCCTGCTCCTGCTAATGCGACTGTTACTCCTGCACCTGCGATTCTGGCTCAGACAAACGTTACTGCTGCCATAGCGACCATGACTCTTGCTCAACCTAGTGTGGCTGTTATTCCTGTCACTTCAAGTTCTTCTCAGGCTAGCGTGTCTCCTGCTGTGGCAACTACTACTCTTAGACAGGCTACTACAGATGCTGCTCCAGCAGCTATTGCTTCAACTCAGACTAATGTGCCTGATACTCCAGCAACTTCAGCTGCATCAGGGGTGTCTACGGGACAGAACAAGACCGATCTAAGTGTAGATGTCTCCACTGGACCGGCTGAAACTAACAGTGCTGTAAACCCCCCAAGTACTGTGACGGCAGAACAGAGAAGAGGTGATGTTAGTCCACCACCGGGTTTCGCCAAGATGCCCACTAGCAAGCCCGTGGATGCGACGGTAGAAGCCTCGGATGACCCTATCGAGGAATAAAGTTGTATCAATGGTTTATCCTGTCCATGGGCATGCTCTGTCGTGTTTTCCAAAAAAGATATTCCTGGTTCATCTCATTGTTGCCAACAGGTTGTGATTTCGAGGGAAGTCTGTCTTTTTGGTTCTCCCATTCCATCGGAGAAGATTCGTAGTGATAGATGATGGAATGTCAATGTTAGTGCATGTGATTAGTAGCGTTATCCATGTAGATGGAATAGGAATCTTGTACACCACAGAGCTGATTGATCGATGAGTCCTTGATCTATATCTACATTTCTGTTGTGTGATATGATGCCTTGACGTCATTGAATATGTACAAGTATTAATGGCACTTAGATTACTAAATCAAACTACACAGTTTATAATCGTGGACACTTGGCACCCGCATCAGATTATGTAACACAGAGATTAGCTGATTAGGTAAAGGGAAAGAGAAATGTAGTGGTGTGAAACAAAGTAGTATAAATTTTTTTGAGAAAGTGTGTTGTATTATATAAACAGTAAATTTTGTAGTGTGAAGTAAGTATTGTCGTCAAAATGACTGTATGAATGTGACAAAGTGTATTTTCATAGATCAAGTTAATATAATATTAGGTATAATATAAAATGAAACAAATATAAAAATTATGAAACATAAATTCTGATACGATGATTAGAAAAAAACCTTATGATTATCATGTACATGTGACCCCTATTCTTACTATCGTATTCCATCGTTTTTTTAAAACGAATCATCTTATCCCATCATCATAATCAGTAACTCACAAACACAACCGTGTTCCCATGAGTCCCATTTCCCTTGCATACATACCCGACCACATTCCATTGCCAATTTGCCATCAAAATTTAGACAACAAACACTGATATGTGTCTGCGCGGACTCCACGTCCCCTCTCCAAAACCACCCCAAACTCACTCTTTCTTTTCTCCCTCATGTCCGAACTCTCTCGTTGATCACTCTCCGCTCCTGCGATCAACGATGCGATTCTTCCACATCTCGAGAAATCTAGCGATTTCGAGCAGGTTAGGGTTTCGGAATCTGGTGACGAGTTGCAGAGCCGTCGTCGTCCCCCGATTCGGCGGCCCCGATGTCCTCGAGATCCGCGACCATGTCGAGGTGCCGAATCTCAAGCCTGATGAAGTCCTCGTCAAGGCTCGCGCTGTGTCGGTGAATCCGCTCGATCTGAGGGTATGTGTGTTGATTGTGTGATTATGCGGTTGTTGAATTGTTGATTGGAAAGTGTTCCCTGATCGTTGCTTGATCGTTGAGGTGTTTCGTTTTTGGTGTTGTGTGTGGTGGATTGTTGACTCCGTTCTTGTCTGTTGACGGTTCTTGGTGAAGATTCTGGACGTGGTGTAGTACAATGACGGTTGTTGCTGGCAAAAATAGTACTCCTCTTCCGGCCCATCATACTTGGAACCGTTTGACTCGACACGATAATTTATCTATGTGTTGAATTTTTGTGGGATTTGATGAAAAAAGAATATTTTTGAGGGATAGTGGGGTTGTCACGAGAGTGATAGTGGATGTACCGTAGCAAAATATGATTGATGTGATTTTTTTGGATTAAACATCGGTTAAAAGAAGAAATGTTGTAAGTTAATTGGGGGACAACCTAAAAAGAAAAATGTTGCATGTATTATGGGACAGTGGAAGTAGTAATTTCCTGGTGTTGTTGGTTGTTTTGTTGAATTCGGTGGAGTGGAATTGGTCTTGATTAAGGATTCGTGTTTGAATGTCGAGGCGATGGATGATAAGTTGTTTGTTGTACTGTTTTTGTTCTTGCTCGAGGGGTCGAATGATAGAATATGTTGTTAGTCTAAGTTGTTGTAGTGTTTTGGAGAGTTATGAAGATTATGAAGAGAGTGGAGTAGTATTAGGATTGAGGAGGAGAGATTGAGTTTTTCTTGATTGTGAGTTTGGTGTTGCCATGTCTGGATTCGGTGGAGTGGAATGGATATTGATTGGAATATCTTGTTTGTTGTTCTTAGAGTGACCTAATGTTTGAACTTCTTGTCAATCTTGGTTGTTGAAGATTTGTTATCAGAGTGAGTTAGGTGTTAAGATTTATGAAGAGAGTATGGTTGCATGAGGATTGAGGTTTGAGGAGGATAGATCGTGGTTTTCTTTATTGTGACTTTGGTGTTACCGTGGCGAGGTTGAAGAAAGTAAAGAAACAGAATCATTTTGTTATCACTGTTGAATTGTTTTCGGTGGTTGGCTTTAGCCGAACTATATTGATTAAAAGAAGTTAGCAGTATGCAAAAGCACCTATTGCTTAAGCAAAACCATTGCGTAGACATGGAGAGTGGAGACATGCTAAGTTCTTGCATCATATGTTGATCTGGTTAGATGTTATGTAGGTTGTGATGAATACTTAGAGTACTAGTTTATTTTATGCTCACTGCTCTACGACTATATTGATAATATACAAGTTGCCGGTTGCAAGATCGAAGGGTTACTTAGACATAGCTCAATGCAGTCCTGTAAAGATCTGGATAGTGAAAACAATAGGGCTAAGGCCACGCTTGAACTTCTGGGAGAACTCAGTTGTTCTAACTTTGAGGTGATTGTGATAATATAACTCAGTTCACTTAAGCTGATTTTAATTTGACCGCTCCCTGGATGCTTGTCTGATTGCTTTAAGTTCTCTCTAAACACTAGAAGTGATTTTGATGAATCAGGATTCAAGTGAAATATAAATATTAATGCAATAATCCAGTTTGATTTCTTAACTATGGTGTTCATCAAATTGAACTGGTCGGAAGTGTTTTCAGTGCTGACTTATATTTAATATTTGTGTGATTAGCTGGTCCAGTTCAATATATGCTACAACTGTACCTTTTGATATCCATTCACCATGTTTTGGCCTTATTGTGTCTTTCGATTCTGCACTTGTCCTTGTACTTGACTTATTCTATTACCTGTTTAAATTTTGCTGAATGTGGACAAGGATTCAATATTCTTTGCAACATGGAAGTTGAAACAAAGGGTCAGATTCGCATAATGTTACCTTTTCAGATTATCATGTTGTTTACCTTTTATTGGATGCCTTCAGATGCGGGCGGGCTATGGACGCTCTGTATTTGAACCATTCCTTCCCTTCATTCTTGGGCGTGATATTAGTGGTGAAGTTGTAGCTGTTGGAGATTTGGTGAGATCTTTGCATGTTGGTCAAGAAGTTTTCGGAGCACTCCATCCAACTGCTCGTAGGGGTACTTGCACAGACTATGCAGTTCTATCAGATGAACAGCTCACACGGAAATCAGCATCAACGAGCCATGTAGTAAGTCCCAATGAACTCCGAATGACTACTGTCTTTGATCACTCCTCCTCCCTTTTTTTTCTTTTATTCTTTTTTAAAGCTTTTTTTCATATATCTTCGCCTGTTCCTTGCTGCTCATCATTGTTCAACGAAATAAGCCTATTTGTGATTTGTTTATTCTTAACCCTTACATCGAGCCCCATATCCGTTGCAAATAACTATTGAAGTACTGTATCTGTATTATGGCACTACCACTTCCTCTGACTTCTTCTGTTCATTTTTAGGAGAAGTTTAACAGAAGCTGTGTACTGTGCAGGATGCATGTGCAATTCCTTTTGCAGCACTTACTGCATGGCGTGCTTTGAAAAGCACAGCTAGAATTACTCCAGGGTATGGCTCTCTTTCTAGTTTTGCTTTGCTAGTTTGTATTCATAACTCAGAAGGGCGAAGGACCCCAGTCATGGAATCTTCTAATGCTCATTAGGTTTTTTTTGTTGTGGTGGTTTGAATCTCATGCCCTGAAGGGGGCTGTTTAACTGTTTGTCGCTGATTCATGATGAAATGAATTAGTGGTATGCCTTGAATAAGTCAGAAAGTATTATCACCCCTAACGCTACATATTATTTTTCAGCTGAATGGCTTGATGTGAAATCATCCAATGTTGTGGGAAAGGTTTCCTTGTATCTCCACTTACGTAGCATTTCATCGGAAAGAGTACTGCCTCTTGGTGTCATTGATTTAAGAGAGGTTTAAGAATGGTTAAGATTCCATGCATGATCAATAGAAAATTGTCGGTTCTATCTAATTTAGAGATTTAGCTTATATTGGCCAAAGAAACTGAAGGATAGTAGCAATGTTGTGTACCAAGTTTCGGCAGAACTCTAATCATAAAGAGGAGTTTGTTCCACAGAACTGAGATACTTGAATTTTTCATATCTGCTAACTATTCATCATTATTTTCCACTTTAACACCTACCTTGATTAAACAGGCAAAGGGTTCTAGTTATGGGAGGAGGAGGAGCAGTTGGTTTTTCTGCCATCCAGCTGTCAGTAGCTGCAGGATGCCATGTGTCAACAACATGTGAACGGGAAAGCATAGATCGGGTGCTGGCGGCTGGTGCTGACCAGGCCGTTGATTATGCGACAGAGGTAAACATATCTTGTTGTTTTGGTTTATTTAATATATCCTTAGCTGCTCCATGCTGATCTTGTAAGTGTGGGGTGGCATCCTTTCGGTCATACAATAAAAGAAATTAATACCTTTCTTATGCTGTCGACTCTCAATGTTTGTCCTTGATTTTGTTCATTCGTTAACTTCAGGATTTTGAATTAGCCATAAAAGGGCAGTTTGATGCTGTGTTGGACACTATAGGCCTGCCAGACACAGAAAGGATAGGCATAAATTTACTCAAGCGTGGTGGCCATTACATGACTCTGCAGGTAATGATGAACCTCATTGGTGAATGGCTGAATGCTATTTTGCTTCCTTGGTTTTTCTTGTCTGCTCCCTTCTTTTTTATATTCGTCCTGATTCCTGAATTGGTGCCTTGTGAAAATTGTTGATACAGGGTGAAGCAGCATCCTTGTCTGATAGATATGGTTTTGCTGTGGGATTCCCCATGGCTGCAGGACTTCTACTCAAGAAACAAATTCAGTACCACCTCTCCCATGGAATAGGTATGATGCATCCTTAAACCTACCTATGTAGTAAATTATTTGCTTCGTTAGCTGATTAGCAGTACTATAGTAGAGGAATATGCAGCTGGACTTTTGTTGGGTATTGTAGGCCGTGTGTTTTAGAGTGTCTAGCAGTGGGATAGGGTAATTGGTGTCTGCATAGGTATGGTGAATCAGCAAAAACCTGCATGATAGTGATTGAGTTTAGTTAAAATGTTTTGAGCTACTAATATACATTATGGGTATTCGTTTTTTGGGTTTAGGTAAAGTGGGTTCTTCCACGAGGTGTAGAGCTGTGGTTACCAGCAATTATTAGCAATTAGCATATTGTAAGAGCAGGTCGAGGAGGAGCAGGATATTAGTGCTTAATCTATGCTTCAAGCATGCAGTGCATTTATGTCGGATATGATTTCTGGGCCTCCTTCCATATGCTTGATTTTTGGTAGATTAAGTTTGTCAACAATCGGTTGGAAGCTTGTGCCAGAAGGTGCATCGTTTGTCCTTGGTTAATGAACTCTAATCTCATCGATTATTCTTCATTTGTTTCATCTTTGAATTGTGCTTGTAATCTGATTGATTCATGATCTACGCACTGTGATTTACCAGAGCATTGGAAAAAAATTCACTCTTATATTAGCTCCTCATGGTATCAGTTTTCAGGTTTGGTGATAGATACTAATCTGGTCATGATCTGTCAAAAATTTCAGCCTATTGGTGGACATACATGAGATCTGATCCAGAAGGACTATCTGAGATACGTCGGCTCACTGAAGATGGGAAGTTGACAATACCTGTCATGAAGACCTACCCAATCACACAAGTTAGAGAAGCTCACGAGGCGAAGGAGAAAAAGCTTGTTCCTGGTAAAGTAGTTCTTGAATTCGACTGATCGACTTCTAAGTTGGTGTTCTCTTGCTTTTAGCTCTCTGGAGAAATGGGCGACCCTTCCAAGTGCCCGTCTGATGCAGGCACATCCGATTTTCTCCTTCATGCCGCCATACGTTGGATAATGCAGTTTTGCCGTTGAGCTTTTAGGGATAAGGTGGTCTCAGAATTTTCTGAAGGGATGACTTGGGTTTTTGTATGTTCATAAACCAATTGTAAATGATCGATAAACAGGCTGCATGGTATGTGCTGGTTGGCATGCAATCATATGATTCAAATAATCTGTATAGTATCAGGCAGTGTAGCTTTGATCGATAAACCATTATGTTGAGGTAAATCATCGCACCTACGGTCCAATCAATTTGGAGAGAATCAAAAGATTCCTTTTCCTTTTACGTAGAATTCTTTGACTGCAGATACAATGTATGTTTCCGCCGCTGGAAAAAATGTTAGATTGTTTTTTTTCTACTAAGCTGTGGTGTTTGTTTCTTTTCTTGCTGATTTAGCTCAACGCTTCATGTCAATATCCCGCGACTTGAGTTTGAACTTCTATCTGGTGGTTATGGATGATTCAAGTGGATTTTGTAGCCCTGTGTCGTCAAAACTGACCCGCGCTACTTGTATCATATCGTTTTTATAATATTCTTTGTGCCTCCTCTTCACATCTAAAATTGAAAGCTACACAAATCATTGGTCAGCATGGCCAATGATAAAATAATTTTGCTCCAAACTATTATAGTATTACCTCTTCGGTCCTAGAAAGGATATAACTATTTGATATGGTATATATTTGTATTGACATGTGTACAATGACGATCAAATATAATTTCTTATAAATTTATAGTAAAACATCAAGATATGATAAATTGCGTATTTCAACCTAATACATGTTACGGGATGATCAGACATGATTTAATAAAAAATGATATTTGTATTCATATGTATAGAATAATACAAAATACGTATATATTAAAAAGATTGTATATTTTAACGGTCACATAGTATATGAGGTAGAGAGAATACAGGGAAATTATTAGTACCCCTCCGAGAATGTAGTGGTAATTATGGAATAAATTCATTATTGATTTTCTTAATTGCATTTCATTTTGTTCAGTTAATCAATCACAAAAGTGATTGGGATGTACATCCTCGGGATACACCTAATACTTTCCTAGAATATATCAAGTAGATATATGTTCTTGATTATTCGTTCCTTGATAATCATTGATTAGTATTCGTTTCTTCAAATTTATTAGATAATAATTGTTTGTTACTGAAATGAATGATCAAGATTTGAAAATGACGTGATTTTGAACAATAATGACACCAAGGTAGTTGATGAAGTACGGTACTGTATAACCTGTAGGTAGCCTGGAAAATAAGTATTCCCTCGAGATAAGATCAAAACCAGCTCACTTCTTGTAACCGAATCAAACCAAACTCGAAGCAACTTTCATTGATTTTCATTGATAGGTGAATTTTTATGCTTTCCAGCTTCTTGATTCAAATGAAAACACATGCAAACAAAACAAATGTGATATTCAGTATGAAACGTCGTGGTGATTTATTTTGGGATTGCAGAGCAAAGAATAAGGAATATCCAACTCATTTTTTTAATCGTCACGAGTTGGATTGTGTATCATTACGTAATCTTGAAATCATGGATAAAACAGTACTTCACATTCCCTGAGTTCTGTGTTTTGAGGTGATCGCTTTTTGCATCACAGTCCTCGACGCAATTTAATGACTAAAACATGAAAGCAATCCCTTAGAAACAAGAACAAGAAAGAAACGGAATATTCGTAAAATGATGAACCACAACCCAAATAAAAGCAAACATTTCGAGTGTGAGCCACGGCTCCAATTATCAGGGGACTTCTTGTGAGATCGTCACAGTTTTGACGTATCATAAAAGTCCTTTTTGATCACCCTAATATGTTTCCCTAAGGTTACAATAATTTTTCTTACGTTTTTGTTATATTAGCCATGTTTTGGTAAATGTCTAGATCGAGCTTATTTTGCACAGGTACTCCCTGGTTTTACGTAGATGTTCAAGAATTTTATCTTAAAAATAAATTTATATGATAAGTTAGGGGACAATAAAAACTGTGAATTTTATTGTCGGTTATTTTTGCAATTTTTTGTGATTTTGATTCGAAATTCATGAGATTTAACTTCGATTTGTCACTCTTCAATCTTCCACGGTTTTAAACAATTTCTGATGTTTGAAATTTCCTTTTTTTGTATTTTTGTATGGTGATGAGATCCTGCTGTGTGTTTTTGGAAGGAAAGGGAAAGGCCATGGAAAATCATGAATTTTTTTTTCTCAGGATAAATCAATATAAGGAAAACCATTGGATATATAGGTTGAAAATAAATTAGAAAAATATTAAAGGAAAACCATTGGATATGTAGGTTGAAAATAAAATAGAAAAATATTATGAATGATCTCAATCATGTGATTCTTTCTATTTTTATATCATTTTTTCTAAAAAGAATCATATTTTCTTCCAACAAATATTTCCAAAGCTAATATTTTCACTGATAATCCTGCAAGAAACAAAAACTGTAATAATCATAATACAAAAAGCATCTCCCTCTCTTCTGCTCCCACCAATTTCACCACAATTCATCTCCTCTCCTCAAAAGAAACTTCCTCTCCGATCTCGGGCTTCAATCAACTTGGTATAAACAATTCCCCTAAAAAAAACACAATAAAAATTGGTTCTTTTTTCAATCTTCTTCACAATAATGTGCAATAATCAAGCTGTTAAATTGATGGTGATGATGGGTTTAATTCATTGTGCATTAATGGGTTTCTGTTTCTGATCTTGATGAATTGAATTGGGTATTTGATGAAGATGGGTTGATTTTGATTAGGGTTTCGGTTTCTTATGTTCAAATGCAGGAAGTCAGAATCGGTTACGGGATTTCTCAAGCCGTTTAAATTGAAGAAAGTCGAAGCTTTTTTGGTGATTTTTGGGTGAGTTTCAAGGTGCCCGTTTGATTTTCTTGAACTTCTTTGATGTTCTTGTTGAGGATGGGTTTGTAGAATATGATATTTTGTTTGAATTTCTGTGTTCTTTTGAATTTGTGGTTGACGTTGTGAATGTTACCTTAACAGAATGGATTTTAGCAAGGTTTTTTTTTAGCATAGTAAAACACAAGGAAAAAGATCGGAGCTATGATAATAGGTACATGAGTTATGTGAAAAAGTATGAGATTTGGAGAGAAACAATGTGGCACACATTCGTATTATTTGGATTTGTATACAAAAAATATGTGATGAAACTCTTGTTTGAGGCATTTCTCTTACCGTCTGTGGTTTTTTGCTTTGGTTTTCCTAAATTGAAGACTAGCGTAGCCTTTAGCGGAATTGTTTTCATACCGTTGAAGCAGGACGGTTTTAGTAACATTGAAGGTCGGCCACTCTGCCTGCTGTTTGAAATGAAGGTGGAATGGAACCAATCTGTGGTGCGATTCTAGTTTGTGTGGCATATGAATAAATGCTGTAGTGAACATTTATTGAGCTGATTTCGATCCTTATGCTTTCAGTCAGCTGATTTTGATTCTGAATGATATTGCATCATTTGGGTTACTGTCTATAATGGGTGTCTTGTAGGAATACAAATTCTTGATCTAGTTGGTTGGATGAGGATATCCTCATAATGAAGGTGTAAAGCATCAAAATTACCATCTTTTTTTGGGAGCAAAACTCCCTTCTCCATTTCAAGTGTTTTTAGAGCATTCTATGCTTTGTTTGATATGTTGATAATAAGTGCGGAACAGATAAATCGTATGTAAGGAGGGAAAGCTATTGGGGTTGAGACTTGAGAGCACCAAGAAAAATTACAGGATTCTAAAATGTCAGCTTTTGGTAAAGCATATGAGATTCAGAAACCAAGCATTAGACTATATTTCTTGAAGCAAAGATATTATGAGAAAAGTGAAGTCTTCAATGAGATGATCATATATAAGCTGTCTTTCTACTTATGACGCCAGGACATACTTCATTAAGGGGATCACAATGATTCTAACTGGATTTTGTTACATTGGTTTTGAATGGGTATGAGCACAGTTGAGTTTTTCTTTTGCCTCTCATGACTGAACTAAAAGTTGCTTCTTTTTTCTTAATGTCTAACATGTTGGTTGCTTTTGAAACTAACCAATTCTCATGTGTTTTCCCCAGTTGACTTTAAGAAAAGTTCTTAGTTCGAGAATAAACAATTGGACTCCAGGAGCCGCACCATGAATGAAAGAGATATGCATCCGAACTGTCGTCAAAGTGATTTCGAATCAGGCCAACTAGCCCAGAGCCAACCCCATGCGGAGCCCTCTGTTTCTTTGGGACACACATCGACTAATTCCCACTCTGATAGTCACTTCGAACCCCATAATGGCGGGGCATATTATGGCATGACCCCATACGATCAACCACATCCTCCTACAAATCTAGAATTACGTGTCCCGAGAATTCCAGCAGGATACATCTTTTATAATAGGCAAGTTAACCCTTTTTATGGGTCTAGAACTTACCCTGGTCATGTAAACAATATATCGGCAGATCAGCTGCCATCATCTAGCAATCACAGAGGCAATGCAGTTCCTTTGGATGATTATGCTCTTAACAATCTCTCACTGGATGGAATGAGAGGATCATACAAGAGAAAGAATGCTGAAGTCATCCCGGCGAACACTCAGCATGCTGGATCTAGTTCTTCCATTTCGTCGGTGTCTAGTCTCCCCACGATCTCTACGATGGATGCATCATATCCTATGCCAGAGTATAGAGGTAATGGTCCTTCACCTATGATACAAGATGCCCGAAGAAATCAAGGTGTTGTACCCGGGCCTCGTAGGGATTCGGTTTGGACACAAAACTATAACCATGGAATGCAAGGGGGTTTTATGGGACAACCTTTTCAGCCGTCACGTCTTTTGTGGATGGACCAACAGTCTATACATAATAGCAGCGGCAGAGGTGCTTTGCCAAGGAATCCGATGCCATTAGTACCTTGTTATCTAGGTACGTATTTATTTCATTGTCCAAGGTTGTGCTCTTCTATAAAGATCTATCTAGAATAACCGTCAGTTGAGCTGCCATTTGTTCTGCAATTCTTTTCTTCCTGGTTTGTGCGAATGTTCCTGCTTGGTATTTCTATACAAGTACTCATTGTTTCTCTTGATTTTAATTTCCTTCTTTTGAAGTGTCACGCATTGCGAATCTGAAATTTGATACAAGAACATTTGTATCACCTCAGATATCTGGAATTGATTTTGTCGTTACTCCTCGAGTTTTTACTTCTCTTGATAGTTGGATTTTAACAAGCATCAGACTTTGTGATAGTTGGCATAATTTAAGATGTTTTATTCTAAATGCCAGATTCAAAGAAACTTAACTTGAATCAAATTTGACAGCCTTTTAAATCCATGATAATTTGTCATTTCTTTCCGGCAATAGAGGAATGCAAGCTTAGACTCTGTGTTAGACACTTTTAGCTGTCATATTGTGATTGGTTATGGGTTCTATAAGTTTGAAAAAAATTGCTTCCATGCACAAATTATATACTAACCACTTAAAAGCATTTTCCGAAGTTGCGCTTGCTTTACCTAATGATTGTCCTCGCTTTTTCACAATATGATTGCTAATGCTATCATAAGTTTCTTGGTCAGATCTTATCTGAATGGTCATCATGATTAAAGTGCATTTTATGTTTTCTTGGAGAAATTTCAACTGAAAAATAAGGTGAAGTACTTGCATGCCAAGTTCTACGCTAAAAGACATGTTTCTACAACATTTCACATGACATTTACCGCTCCTGGAAGATGTGATGCTTTATGTGACACGATCAGCTGACTTCATCTGGTCGATCTGTATAGGGAGCAACATTCATGGAGCTCCTTTGGAAGTCGCTAATGTCGGTCCACGGGGTTATCATGAAGCAGCTGCTTGTCGAGTCCCAGGGTATTTCATGCACTCTGCTCCCATAATCAATAATATTCAGCCAGCCCCTTGTATACAAGGGATAAGAGGATTCCCCATCAGTTTTCATTCTCCTCTACCAGCACTGCCAGCCGGACACCCTTTGAATAATCCTGTACAGCGTGCGTTTCTCAATCATTCTTCTGCTGATGTGGAGGCATCACCTCCAACAAGCGGATTTCGGACTTACCGTCCTCATAGAAGACCCGATTCAGTTCTCAGACTTCGGAATATGCCTTATTTAAGTATTATGCCAGAAGATGTATGTCCTCTTCTGGTGATTATCTTTGTTGTATAGTAAAGTGGGTTTAAGTTCTTTTGGCTGAGCATGATGAAGTTGTTGACTCTTTGAATGTAGGAAGTCGCGATACTGGAGATTCCGGGTTTGGGTGTGGCGGGCAATGCCATTGATCATCATAGCGACATGCGGATGAACATAGATGACATGTCCTATGAGGCAAGTCGATGAAACTATTGTCTTGTGTTTTTGAAGAAAAAAAAGCATGACGTCAGAGGTGTTCTGTAGACGGATTAGTTGGAAAATCTTTGTAGACAACCATCATCTATATGCTTTTCTGTTACATGTAAGCTTGTGGCATGGATAGACTGCCATTGGGCTCCTCCATACCGGGATAACATAGCTGATCATCCGTAGATATTATTCCTTTTGGAGATTTGGGGTTCTGCATCAAGATGATGACCTCATTCATATTTTTTAGTGTACATATCCTGAATGGTTGTCCGCAATATCAGTATATTATTAGAGTGTCCTCATTAGTCTTTTGATTGCAGGATCTACTTGCCTTGGGTGAACAGATCGGCAGTGTGCATCCGCTCTCAGACGAAAACATTGCAGACCATCTGAAGACAAGATTGTATTGTTCCTTATCTGGTAATATCAATTTGGAGGAGCTGCCATCTTTAGATCAGAATGTTGATTTATGCATCATATGCCAGGTATGCCATTCCTTTTAGGGCGATTTTGCACGTTGCTTAAACGGTTGTTTCACATATCATCCTAAGCTTATTCAAACTTGTGCTACCCATATCTTTTCAGTGTGTCTGGGTTGAGAGCGGTGCCTTTCTTCATTGAGGGCATGTGTGTTTCCTGAGAGAAATTTATTCATCCTTTATATTTTGTAGTTGGGCCTTATAATTCAATCTTGTCGAATCTATATTACTGCAGGATCAGTATCAGGAGAATGACAGGCTCGGATGTCTAGACTGTGGACATCAATACCACGATGAATGCCTAAAGAAATGGCTCAAGCTGAAGAATGTCTGTCCCATCTGTAAGTCGACTGCGCTGCTCATGTGATGCAACACAAGAAAGCTCGCAGTAACCATTCTCTTTTTCTTTTGAGATGGAGTTACTTACCGGCTTACCACTGTGGTTATGTAACGTAATAGATCATCTGTAGTTATGAGCTGTTCTAAGAAAAACATTCGTTCAATGGACTTCTCGCGGAACCATCGCCGCTTAGGCCATCCACATTGTCTCCTGTTGTTGAATTGTACATAACTTTTGTATTCCTCCTGCTCCCTGTGCTATTTGTAGGGATTTGTCGTCGTAACGTTGTTTATATGATGTATAGATCGAGATGTGCCGGCCAAATGTATTTTGATTGTGCTGATGCCTTTGCTTGCATATCATTGTTGCTCGTGTTCCTTGTGTTTGTAATGCTTTGAATCCTGTTGATGATGCTGCCGGGCCTTAATGGAACATACTACTATATTTTTTGTATGAAAATATGACAAAATATGGAGCGTTGTTTAGCTGATGGTTTGCTGATGTTGTAGTACAATAATGGTTTGCTCCTCGCGATTTGAATATTATAGAATCATCTTGACTTGAAATAAATAACATAAATTTGTGCCTATTGTTTAAATAGCATAAACTTGCGGTTTAGAAATATAGTTTGACTTATATGTCTGGATATATCATCAAATCAGTCAATGATATAATGTCACTCCATAATTAAAACAATTTTATGAAATCATCCCAAATCTTAAAAAATAATCCAAAAGTTAGCCAAATATGACCATAACCAATGTTTTTGAAATTCTTTGGAAATTATGGTCAACATTGCCACTTGGATTTGTATCCGGAACTTATTGAGATTTAAAATGTTTTTTTTAGAGTTAACATGAAAATAAAAAATTTTAATATTAAAATAAGCGATAGAAGTTTAATTTATGTTTTGATATCTATTTTGATCTTTTCAATTTATATATACTAACTACACGTTGAACTACAATATACAGTCATGATTATTAATTCACTGATTCTAAAAAGTATTACTCCTATATCCATTCCGAAATTTTTGTAATAGATTGATCGAATACGCGTATCAATGCAAAATTTGACATGTATATAACGACGATCAAACATAATGTTTTTTTTATGAATTTATTATGAAATATCAATGATTGTGTAAGTTGTATACTTCAATCTAATATATGTTACAGGACGTTCAAATGTGATTTGAAACGGAAAAGGAAATCTTTATTCATATTTATAAAATAGTACTACCTGCCTCCCATAATAGATGTCACAAATTAACTCATATGTGATTTTATACGTATTGAATTTTGTGGAATTTGATGAAGATTTGTGAAGTTTAGTATTGTAATTGTGAGAGAACATAATGTGTATACTTTAACAATAATATCCCTTTTTTTTTTTAAAATTATATGTTGGATATAAAATATAAATACGTATATAATGAGCGTGAAAATAAAATTTATAAATAATGAGCATTACATTGTTAAAATTATTACACGTTAGAATTACAGATTTAAACTTGACAATCGATATTATTGGATGGAATATGAATATAAAATATTTAAAATAACAATAATTAATTATTAAAAAATAAACTATATAAAATATCAATAAATATAATCTATAAAAGATTATGAGGGTGATTAATCTATCGATCACTTTTTCCAATCCTCTCCCACACCATATCTCCTCTTTCCACTTTTTCCTCACCATCACCGAACCCCACACCACCAAACAAGCCATCACCACCAAGCCACACCCACCACCGGCAGCCACCAAGCCGCCATCGTCTGACGTTGCTGACCTTGCGGAACAATAGATCCGGCCATCCCCAACCCAAGACGCGACCCGAGGAGCTCCCCTCGACTACCACACAATCATTCACGCGCAACCTAGCTCCGCCACCACCACCTTATCATCGCGGGAGCCGTGCATTGCCGTCCCCACTCGCTTTCGATCTTTCCCGGCCACCCACGAGCCCGGATGCGACTTTGGTCAACGAAAACGAAACCGCCACTTGAATCACCACGAACCACCCGTCCGGCCACGATCCGGCCACCACCGATCTCCCCATCGCTGGAGACGTCGTTGGAAGCCTCCCTCGCCACCAGCCCCGCAGCGGCCCGACCTTGGCCCGTACATCGGCGGAAAACAAGCCCATCAGCGGCCCAATTGGCTCGAAACTGGCCCAATAGCTCCCCGGACAGCGGTCCGGCGACAGGCCCGATTGTGACCCGGAAGCCCGACAACGGCCCGTACGGACAGGCTCAGTAGCGACCCGAAGAGGATCGTCGTGTGGTCATTCTCGTCTAACCTCAGGTTTTGAGCAAGATAACTCACCAAGGAGGTGACCTCCACTGACCTTGAATACCTATGAGATGTGTGATTGATTGGGGGTTTGTGATGTGTGGTTATTGATGTGATATTGTCGGGTTGGCAAGGATGCGATTCAATGTGTATGCTAGTTGTATTGCTCTTGAATTTAGGTTGTGGTGGATGAGAATTGCATGATGGGTGTGGTGATGGCATATGTGTGTTTGTTTAGGGCTAGTTCATCGGGATAACGACGATGTCGGGTTAAGGTTTACGACGATGTCGAGTTAAGATTTATGTACATAAGGGGACTTGGGTATGAAAATGTGTTAAAGGGGATGCTATGGATATATTAGGATGCTATCATACTATGGGACGATATGATATGAAGAGGTTAGGATGCCTCGGGTTGTTCTTTGGGCTTAATGCGTGGTTATCATGGTTGTATCGTGGTGTTGGCGAGGCCCTTAAGTTTATGTTTAGGAGGTGTTAGCATGTCAACATTAATGTTGTGATGGTTATGGATGAGGTTGGGATGTCACGGTTGTATTTTCATGGATGATTGTGACTGTTTGTTTATGCGTGTTTATGCATGATTATGCGTCTTATGCATAGTTTATGGTTATTTGCATGTGAGGGTTTAGATTAGATTTAGAGCGGGTGATGCTTGGATTTTGCGATGTTGGTGGACCTCACTGGTGAATGTAACCCTAGTTTTGATGAAGTTTTTAATTTTTGTTGAGCTTGAAGTTTCTGTTTTAGTTGTATAAAGTTTGATGTTTCTATTCGATAACCAATTTAACCGAAGGTTAATAATGTTGCTCCCTCTGTCCTGGAATATAAGCCACATTTTCCTATTTGGATCATTCCAAAATATACTGTTTTTTCTTTCTCATCATAAAAAAACAAAACAATCTTCATCCCCTATAATACACTTCATTAACTTAGCTGATACATTAATCCCCACTATCAGTAAAAAAATTGATTTTTTTTGATAAATTTACTGTAAAAATTCAACACATAAATCCGCGTGCTGGCTTTAATTGTTTACTATATTTCGGGATGGAAAGAGGATTATTATTATTCTTTTTTGTCATAGTTGTCCGATAAATAGATCAACTTGTTGCATGATTGTTGGATTCAATAAGAGCAATAATGTACTAGCTATGTTCACCGCCCAATTGGAGAGGAATTTTGTAAGGAGAAACAGGGAACTTGAAAGAATCGCTATCTTATTTTTATCAGAACTGTCTTCACAACTGATGAATGTTTATCGAACTGGCTGTTGTACTGTCGAGAAATCTTTTTCTAAGAAAGCTGTTGTTTGCTTTATATTAGAGGACTTACAGTGTTATTGAATCTTGACTACTGGTAATGACTTTATGCATTATTTTTTTCCGGACTGGTAACTATGTGCACTCATGATTGTTTCAAGTTGTGAAAGTTTATTTTTCGAACACTTTTTGGTGCTTTGTTTTTCAGATTCGCCTTCTCGTGGAAGATGACATCAAGCGAGGGTAAAATGAAAACTGTGGATTATATAAGTGAGGCGCAGAATGACTTGGATCAACTCTTGGCGGTTGCTGATTCTGTGAAAGAGAAGCCCACTAAGGTGGCTAATCATGGTAGTCGGAGAGATGCAAATGCTGCTAAGAGAACTGAGTTGTCATTGACCAAGCCATCATATACTCTGACATTGGCGCCAGAGAATGTGCGCCATCTTAATCGGCGTAGGTTGCACCATCTTTTGTTTAAGCTTATAAAAGGGCGTAAGTGGGAAGATGCAAGTGAGGTGCTGAGTATTCTAATGAGAAGAACTTGCAAAGGAAGGTCTCTCTTGGATAATCGCCTAAAGTATTGGGTATGGATTTATTTTCTTGGTATTGCTATGCGCTCTTCCCGTGAATTTGAGTATGATTTTTTATTTTTCTAAAGATGCATTCTCATTGTTTTGCATGCTTACGGAAATCATAGGCTGCAATGGAGCTGTTTAGGCATAAGGAAGGCGATAATGTATTTTCAAATAATATCAATAGACTTTTTGATTCATGGAGGAACAATGCTGGGAGAGAAAAGGAGGTATTTCTCAAATTATCTTATCTTTAATGCTATCCTAAGGAAAATTTGTGAATGGTAATTTTTCTGTTTCTCGGGTTGCTTATTTATTTATTTTTATCGTTTTAGACATGCTAAATCAACAGTTCTTGGTGATTGATGATCAGGATCAGCATGTAGATTTGGAGTTCATTGTATATTGTGTTACACACAGAAATCTTGAGAAAGCAAAGGAGGGTGCGACTCTGTAAGATTCACTTTTGCACTCATAAATAGTTTTTTCCTGCATTATTGTCAATTTCTATGCACATTTTATGGGCTGAAAGATCTTAATCTCCGTATGATATTCCTGTGAAATTTACTTTTGATCACTTCTTTTCGACACAACATTATTTCTAATGACTTGATTTTGTAGAGCAGCAACTTGCTTGATATTTGTCTGTGTTTTAGTGTGTTGCTAATTCACTGAGTTGTATTGCAGTATCTCATTATTCATTTCATCTTATGGCATTAATTTTGGATTAGCTAACCGTTATCTTATTCATGGTTACCTTCTCAGCCTTAAAGACGATGCTAAACATTGCAACAATCCTCTTTCAAACTTGGTATTCGGTTTGACCTTCTTTGAGGTGTGGTACTCAAATCTACCAGATGATCTAAAGCTGAGCGGCTATGACGTATATTGCATGTCAAAAGAGGCCGAGACATCAAGTGTTGAGTTGCACGAGCAAGTAAAAAACTCAAAGCAGGATGATTCAGTTAGTGAAATGAAGTTTCAGTCACAGACACATTGTGATTCGGAAACTTCTGTTAGGAATGACAAACACTTCAGCGTGGATTCCAAAAAAATTTTGAAAAAGAGGAAGAGGCTGGGAGGACTTCCCTCCCGTGTGTCTCCTTCAAACACTTCTGAAAAAGAGGAAGAATGGATATTAGATGATGATCCTATTCTTGAACCTTCTGTCTTTTCGACCCACGGTCAGTTTTGATATTTACCATTTTTATTTATTTATTTATTTGATATTCACCATCTCTATTTTACTATCTATTTTTGAAAGATATTCTGGAGTTCTAAATCAAGGGAGACAACATTGATCTATTTTCACATGATCAGTTCTAAATATGTAGATTATGTTTTAGGAAAAATTACCCCAAGTTACCATTTAGTCAAATTAATTCCGAACAAGTATCACCCAATTTTCTTTTTACCTAGAGGTATCAGTTGTTATTTTTTTCTTTTATTTTTTTGAAATCAAATCTCCCTTATCCATTTTTTAAGATTTAGTGTTTTTTCATTTCCTTTTTTGAATTGCAAATCTCACAGTTTTTGTAAACCTTTTCAATCCAGATTCTTTCGATTATTTTTCTTTCACTTGCATTCTTTCGATTAGTTCATTGTTGTCGTCGTTAGCTCGTCTCAGTTCATCGTCATCCGTCATTGTGGTTCCTTGTCGTCATCGTTAGTTCGTCATTATACTCGTCGTTTGTCGGCGTCTTCGTCGTTAGTTCGTCTTCGTCCATCATCCTCGTCGTCGTTCGTCAAATGATTGTATTCTTTCCCAATTCGTCATCATTGGTAGTTTGTTGTTAGATCATCGTCGACCGTTGTCATCGTTAGTCCGTCGTCGTCCTTAGTTCGTCGTCGACCGTTATTGTCATTAGTCCGTCTAGTTCGTCATTGACCGTTATTGTCATTAATCCGTCGTCGTTGTCGACCGGTGTCGTGGATTTAAAAATAATCAATTTTAGGAAATTGAATATTGGATGTGATATTGTATTTTGGGTAAGGATCTTTTAATTGATTATGGGATATTTGGTGGGAATAAATTAGGGTGAGGTATTTTTGTATAATTAAAGCTCCATAGGGGTATCTACGAGGAATTCTCCCTATGTTTTATGGCAAAGCATATTATTTCCATGTCATATCGTGGTAGGAAACAAAGGAAGCCAATAAATTATTAGTTTGTCAGGCCTTCCATAGAGTGTATTAGGCTATTAAAGGTCACAAGCTCGCAAATCTTTTTTTTTTTCCCCAAAACAATTCCAGTGGCAGTAGTTTGCTCTGACCCTTTTTTATTTCACTGATTCGAGCAGGTTTGAAGCCCTCATTGCTGCCCTTAAAACTACCCGATCCAGAACATGTTGATGAGTTTGTTGATTATTATAGTGAATTCTTGCGTGATGTTGATTACAAATCTGCCAAGAAATGCTTAAATCTTTGTGTGAATTCCTCTGATCCTTCGGTTGCGGAAGCTGCACATGTCCCTTTGATACAGGTTGGTCATTCTTCTGATTATGCATTAACATATCCGCCGCAGATCATAAACTCAATTCCTTGGGGTGATGTCAGTTCTTGAATCCGGCTGTCTTCATTTCTTTTTTAATGTTCATAATTGACGTCAACTTTTCTTGAATGATTTTTTTTTTTCCTTCTGAGAAACATAATATTAGGCATGATCTGGTAATAATCATCTCTTGACCCAGAAGGGCTTTATGTAGACGATATATATTCGATCTGGGAATAGTCATCTCTTCACCTCTGATCATTATGCTTGGGCTTCGTTCTTTTTAATTCATAATTTCTTTCTTCCATTGATGATTAGTTTCTATTAGAGGGTTGGTGCATTTAGAGGTTGCTTGTTTTTGTGATTATCCTTACAGCTGTGTTTACTTGGCGGCCAACTTGACAAAGCTCTTAAAGTGCTTCGGCCCTACTGTGATGAGGCAAAATCTGCTCAATCTTTTAGGTAAATACTACCATCACTTCGTTCTTACTTTAACTGTGTCATTAGATGTTCTTGCAGTGATTGGACTCGGAGTTCATTGATGCAATTTTAACCTAGAGGATGCAATTTTAACATAACTAAGAAGTCATCCCAGTTCATTGATGTTTTTACATGGTTTTGTTTTTATCCTGATGTTTGCTTTGCATTTGGCGAACGTTATCGTATCACACCGTTAATTTTGATCCACCTCATTGACCAGTGCCCGAGTCCTAGAATCAGGTTCTAGGGAGCCTTGCGACAAACCGAAGTTTTTGCCCTATAGATCTATTACTTGAACAAACAAGTGCAAGCTTTGCATTCAATATTCATATTCCTGAATGCGACGAGACACTGATTTATACTGGCAGGATAAAGGCTCATCTTCTTGAATGCTTTTGCTGTGGACCAAATGCTGAAGCAAATGCTGAAACAAATGCTGAACTCATCGCTTGTTATGAGTCTGTTTTGAAGATTTGTCAGTATACGTGTGATCATTCGGTGAAAAGACTTGTGAGATTGAATCAGATCGGTATGTTCTATGGAAACGAGTTGGTTTTCATTGTTTTGATTTATTATACTCGCAGAACATATGCGACATTTTTTCCCTATACTGTCATATTTGTTTTTCATTATCCTGATTTCTTATACTCCCTGTCGGAACATATGCGACATTTTTTCCCTATACTCCCAGAATGTATGTGACATTTTTTCCCTTTTCTCAAGGCCTGTAGTAACTCTGTTTTTTATGAAACTTTGATGGTTTATTGATCTGTTGATACTATTTTCCAGGTGAATATGATTCTCAAAAGTTGTTGGACATACTGGGTAACCACTTGGATTTTACTTATGCAAATGCCGACATCTGGAGAGAATTCGCCTCGTGTTTGCTCCAGATCTTAAGTGAGGAAGATAGGCTGTCTTTCAATGAAGGGGAAAACAAGCATGAACATGGTAATAATATTAAAAGGTCGAGTCAGATTCCGGCTAGATTCACCAAGGTCAGGAACTGGACAGCGCGTTACAGATACTGGTTGAAGCGTCATTTCAGCAAGGATGTGCTGGCTGCTGAAATAAACTCAGGTAGTTTTCTCTTTCAATTTTTTGTGCGCTGTTGCATTTCATGTCATTTATTGACATCTTAGCTAAACCTTTTTTCTTCTATTCAGTCATCTTGAACTATACTTTCTACTTGTGACTGAACGTAAAAAGTGTTGTTGAAAAGGAAAAGAGCACGGAGTTGGTCAACTCTTGACTCTTCGGTATTCGTGCTGAATTTGCTAAACTTAGGAGCATTCGCTCTTATGCTTGTGAGAGTAATATTTTAGAAATTTGCTGCAGGTGAATTGGATTTGATGGCGAGTAAGGCTGCTTGTGCGTCCCACTTTTATGGGCCGGAGTTCACGTACGTTGTCCAGGTTCGTGATGCTCTTCGAGAGAAAGGTGACAACAGCGCATTAGCGTTCTTGCAGATGCACTTCGCAAATTCCGTTGTTCTTTGTCCTAACCCATTCCAGAGACGTAGATGACAAATATTTTCTTTATTATTGGTGTTGCGTATATTGTGACTTTGCATATATCAAACATCAACATGGAATTGGTACTCTTAGATGACAATAATCCCCAATATAAATCTCCGACAAATTGATCCTGTTTGATCTCATCCGCGTATCAAACCAGGGGCCTTAGATCATTGTTGAATCAATGTTCCATGCTGATATGGGCGGGGAGGGGACATCATATATGGGCCTGGGTTATCAAAATGAGTAGCAGAGCAGGCAACCCAACCAGAAAAAAACCCTAATTCGTCATCAGACTATAAATACTTCTCTTTCAACTTTTACTCAGACTTCGCAGTTCGCCGCAGATCTCCATAGCCGCCTTCGATTATATGATGTCAAATAATGAAATTTTTTCAATTATTTGTCAAATAATGTTCGGAGAGAAATATTATAATAATTATTGAATTTAATTATTATTAATGTTTTATGATAATTTTGTATAAAATAATATTTGAATTGTTCTATAAATTATTTTTGTAATTTGAATGGGATGGAAAGAATATATAATTATTGTTAAAAGTATTTCATGAACGTTTGAAAATTTGGTTAAGCTCGGAAGATTGCAGTTTAATCATAAAGTGGTTTTGTGTCAAAGAATTTGAAAGTAGATGAGGGGAGAGTTGCGAGACACTGAAGAACATTATGGAGAACTCAAGCGCGTTGAACCAAACCCTTGTTGGGCCTGGAAAAAGGTCCAGCCCAAGAAACTTTTATATTCTTGATGATGTCAAATATTTTTTTATTTAAGGTTAAAATTTATAATTTAATCTATTATTGATGTTCATAATAATTTTATAAAAAATGATAATTCATCATTATAAATAAAACTTTGAAATGCACGTTATGTAACAATTACGGAAGAAGTACTAGTCTTCTTTATTGAGAGTGGGTTTAATTGTAGCCTATGCAAGATAAGTTGGTGAAGGCAAATATATTGGTGAAAGGATAATTTAGTATTTTGTGTAGGAAAAATGTTTCCAAGGATGCTAAAGCTGTATGTTTTGCAGGACCATTTGCAAAATGGTCCCTTCCATGAGGTGATTAACAGAACCCGGCTAATTAATATCCTCTGGGTTAAATTTTTTTAATACCACGGTTAAAAGTTCCAAGAGAGCGAGAGCACATAATGTTAGCAAATTAGCCTATTAGGAGTCCAGAACATAACAGGAAAGCACTTCATATACCACAAAATACCCACACACACACACACACAAAAGATTTAAATCGACTTCAAAGCAAGGGCCTTTATTTGAAAACATGATCACAGGCCGATAACTTATCACACAAACTTTTACTACGATATCGTGTCATCGCATAATCCATTACTACTCGGGTTTCGGTGGGTAGCGAGGATGACCGCCGCCATATCCGCCGTGTCCGTATCCACCACCACCGTGTCCGTAGCCGCCGCCGCCATATCCTCCACCGTGTCCATAGCCGCCGCCTCCATATCCTCCACCGTGTCCATAGCCGCCGCCTCCATATCCTCCACCGTGTCCGTAGCCGCCCCCGCCATATCCTCCACCGTGTCCGTAGCCGCCGCCTCCATATCCGCCACGTCCATAGTACTCCGTGGTGGCGGCAGCTTTCTCCTCTTCTACTAGGTGGCGACCCTGCTCATCGGATGCAGATTTGGGCGGGTAGTGACCATGTCCATCGTGGTCATATCGTCCGCCGCCGTGCCCGTAGCCACCGCCGTATCCATACCCTGTGGTGGCGGCCTTCTCCTCTGCTAGGATAAAATGAAATATAGTTATATACTGTATGCGATATCATGTATTCTTTCTCTATATTAAAAATGTGAGGACAAATGTCGACTTTATCGTAGTACCTCGTATTGGTGCCTATAACTTATCAAGACAAGAAAGTAACCTAAGCCTAAATTAACGTCACGTTAGCTTGATTGAACCAGTAACCATGTACGGTTTATAGTATGGAGGAGCTGATTAAATCATCATCATGCTACTCTAAATAAACTAGTACTTATATTTGGGAATTGTAGCTACTTAATAATTTTAGAGGAAGCTCACGAGTCTTTTCGGTTGATTCGGCGAGCTCACGACCTGCGGAGACTACAACAGCCGCGGCGAAAAGAAAACTAAGGACGACCAACAGCGCCTTTGATAGTCCCATTTTT
>LIEC01005986.1:0-42052 GCA_001925005.1 Drosera capensis
TGCTTCGGCTTCACTTTGGTAGAGGAGTCATTTCGTGACCCCTTCGTCTATTCTCAATAGGATGCAGACCTCAACAAGAAAACTAGAACTCGCGGGAAAAGTCAGAGTTTGAACAGCACGGCATTCTCTTCTGTTTCCCCCGATTCCAAGATGAAGAATAGAAGTTCCGAGCCAGGGCACCCTCACTATTTAGTGATTCGGCATACCGAGTTGGTCCAATTCCAACTTGAGCGATGTTGGTAACTTTAACTCCTGATACCAAAAGCAAAGTCCGGATTCTCTTTCTTCCTGAGTTGATTTTACTAGGAAAGAAAGAATCTCAACGCTTGGACGTTGGCATTGACGACTGGTCGGCATATTCATTTAATTAGAAAAAGGAGCTTGTCGTAGACTGATCGACTCCCTTGAACTGATCAAGGCTGGTGGCTCGTCCTCCTTTAAGAGAAAAGGATTCATTAACCATATCTACAAAAAAGAGATTTTAACAGCACTTACAGCATACACAGAAAGACGTTTGTACTACTAGCTCTCAACCGCGTAAGCCCTCAAGCATAAAAAAAAAAAAAAAAAGCTTCTCATTCTACCTATGCTTACGGGATTAGATTAGAAGAAGGTAGAATTCAAATGATCTTTGTTAAAACATCTCCTTAATCAGACTTGACAACCCATATCCAGGCTACCTCGTTACAAACACTCTACGAAACAAGTAGACGCCTATTCCATGATATTCCGTGTTTAGCTTAGTCCAAAAGTAGTAAAAAATAGTAGTAATTATACCACGCTTTCGGTTAAAGAAAAGAGACACACGAGAGAAAGACCCACAGATATTATCGTCGTCGATTTCGGGGAAAGGGATAAGATAAGGAATGATGTATCGGGACTTCTCCCATCTTCAATCAACAACAAAACTGGGTTTGCGCTGAAACTCAAGTACGATAACCGCAGATTTAACTAAACTAGCTATGCACCCAGCCAGGTTTAATAGGCTTTACTAAGATTGAACCGGCTTAACCCAACACCAGTTCTTGGGAAAGAGCCTACTAGAAGAACGATGGAATAGGGATGACACCAAGCCCCGACCAGGGCCCACAGGGGCATTGAAATAGCGCGGAGTCTTTAGATATAGTGCTGTTTATTGGTTCACAAGCAGGGAACCAAAAAACAGCTCCCCGTCTCTGTTCCCATTGCCACATCATCGGATTTTGAAAGGGTCTCTCCACTCCTCATTTTTCTCCTCTTTCCTTGGCTGAAATCCTCTCCCAAAAGCTCTATCTTATGTTAGAGACTCCATTTTTCGTCATCGGTTGTTTTCTCTTTGCATTGAGTAAAAAAAAAAAAAAAAAACCTCCGTTGGAGTGCTGCTTGATGATGAATGTCGCAACTCATTTACAATCTACAAAATTAGGGTCTTTTCAAGTGTTTGAAATTTTATTTGTGATTTGAAAACTTGAAAGGTTAATTATAATTGTTTAAGTAATTTAAGAGATCTTAGTTCAAATCTTTAAATTTCAAAGACTATTGTAGTGCTGAATTTCGTAGCCCAGATGAATTTTTTTTTGTCAAATTGATTGTGCAACGTATAGGAAAAAGTTGTTGATATATATATATATATATATATATATATAAAGCTTATATATCAAAATAGTAAAAAATCGTTTTAGAAATCAATATAGAAAATTTATTACATGATAAGAGTCAAAATTTAGATGTTAACAAAAAACATAACATTATAACACTGTGAAATAAATATGATGATAGAAAAATTGTTATTAATTGTCTAATAAATTTTATTCTAATTCTAATATTTATAAGGACATTTATATCAGATTTTCTAAAAAAAATTAATTTTTTATTATTTAATATTATATCACATTCATCCTATTTTATTTTAAAAAAAATATAATATAATATTGCACAATAATATTCTTATCCACTGTCACGTTTTGTGCTGCAAGAATTCCGGCCAACTCAACTCCTCCTGTCAAGTCCTTCGGTGAGTTAGTTGGTGGGACTTCACTCTTGCTCCTTTGGGACCTGAATCACCCATTCCTCAAAGGTCATGGGAGATTGGAGGCAGATGGTTTGCAAAGGGACGAAGAGAGTAATTACTATTTGTGCATTGGGCTGGACTCCTACCTCGGCCTCGGCCCAATTCTAGTCGCCACCCTTCCCCGCCTAGTGTTTCTCAGTTTTTCCCCTTTCCAAAACCACCCAATCTCTCTCTCCTCATCACACCAACCCTAAATGGCGCTGAGAAAAGCATTAGGGTACTCAGAGGGGGACCTGATGAGGTCGGATTGCAAGCCCTGTTCTCGGCTGATGAGACAAACTGCTGGGATCTTCACCGTTGGTGGGGCTTTTGGGTTCTGGGTTCTTTGTCGATTGCATTATGGTATGGAAAATTTTGGGTTTTGGGGTGATGGGGTTCGTGGGTTGAGTTTCATTGATTTGGGTTTTGATTTGGACATGGTTTTGTTGGTGGTTTTGGTGTGTCGTTGGTCTAGGGTTTTTCTTGTGTCTTTGTAGGGATATGTCTTGTGGGATTTTGCGGGTCGTTTGTGTTGGAGGTTAGTTTCAACTAATTGTTAACACCCGGTCGATAACAAGATTATCGGGGTTGTTGTTTCGACTAATTATTAGTTGGGTAGGAACCAACTCGGTCAAAGATTCAAGCTTGTGGTTCCAAGAAGATTATTTGTATATGCACCATTTCTACTGGTTTAAAGCTTGTACAAGGATCAGGGTGATGCTCTGCATCTTAATGATCCAGTTTGGGCTTGAAGGGTCGATCATGTTTCTACTTGTTCCTATACGGTCTTGAGGAGTGAACTACTCCAAAAGCTCAAGCTTTCACAAGCATAGAGATACTACATTTATCTTAACTCAGATGAGAAGGAAAAACGAGAATATTCTGTACTTTGTTGTGGCTTACATTTTATTCTGCTAAGCACTTTGATATGATCGATGTGCATCAATTGTGTTTTCAGAAGGGCAAGGGCTTTTGCTTGATAAAAGCTTGACTGAATAAGTATTGGAGATCGTTCATAATGAATTCATGCTTGTATACAAACATAACGTTGTGCTTGAAGTATACAGGAATTTGTTGGGGTTGATACATCGGACATGTATATAGGGTATTCGAGAAAGAAATTTTGTGCACAATCTACCCAGTTACTTTCATGTGAAAGCCATAGTACCATTTTTCATCATTGTCGATCGCTTCATTTCTTGCTTTGATGCTGGTATTACTTAAGATCTGCTTTTGTTGGAAATACTTCTAAATTTGTGTTCTTTTAATTGGCCATGCAGGTCCTAGAATAACAGTTCCAAGAAGTCTCCGGTGGGCAGCCTGTGGAGCTGTATCGACTAGCTCGGCTACTGCTCTCCTGGTTCGGCTTTTCAGCCCAGAATGTGAACCTCAGAACATTGCCGCCTATGACATCAAACGATGACCTGATATTAAGATGCTGAATGCCCTTATACTGAAGATGCAACATTATAGTTCTGAGTTCTAAAATCCAGATACGATTACAGTAAATCATTGTAGTTTGTTCTCTTGCGAATTGCATCTCTAGATGTGAAGGGTTATTCCTGCTTAATTAATTTACTCTAAAGTGCCCAGAGGCCGGAGCCATATAACTCGCCTCGCATCCCCCCCTGGATCTTATTGTTAAGTTTATCCAACTCAGTTGTTTGGCTTTCGCAATGTTCATGATCATTGTTTGGAATGATTCTATATGCTTCCGCTCTCTGTTGATAGGTACCTTGAAATACAGCTAGATGTGTTCTGGTGGCTCATTCATGAAAGTGTGATACATGTAAAACAGTACAAGACTAAATCTTCCCTTGGACGACTACGAAAAGCACCATCTGATTTTACAGTAGCACTATCTAATTCAAAATTTTTCACCCAATTGAGAGCATCTAGCATATCTTTTTACAGCAATAGGATCCCTATAATGGACTCCATTGAGTTCGCCACCATAGAACTCAAGAGTTACACCTATTTCTTCGAACGCTATACTTGGACTCGGCTCTTCGAAAAGGAACGCTTCGAACAACTCAGCAAGAGGGTGAGATACATTGGTTTTGACGTGATATGAAATTTTATATATGTGGTTAATTTGTATAGATTTTGATAATATTTTTTTAATGACAGTGAAGTTTATTATAACAATAAGAGAAGTCAATGAATGTACGATCATAGATAAGATTGATAATTTTTCATATTAAAAGATTAAAAAAAAACAATTTCATTTGAGACTGACCGGTAAAACGTTTTCAAACCTATCTTCATTTCTTGACTTTCCCCGAAACCCTCTCATGCGAATTAAATCAACTTAGTCAATCCTTTGCCCGGGTTTACTGAAGGGCAGGGGAAGAAGGAGAGAGAGGATCTCACTACATTCATGAAACATATCTTACAGCCTCCTAACTGATATCACTCAGGATGGAAGAGATAGACGCACTTGCTTCGGGGACAGAGCTTTTAAAAAAGTGAGAGAGAGAGAAAGAAGAAAAAGAACGATGTTGATCTATCCGGTGTATGTGGGAGTATCGCTGGGCTTTAGACCAAAACGTAAAACTGAGAATCTGAAGCACACTGCGGCGCACTTTCAACTAGTTAGGGTTTTTTATTTGAGTTGATAAAAAATATTTATAAATGTTTATAATTGATAATGATAAAAATTTTATAATAAATAATTTGATGTTTGATAAAAAAAGCTTAAAATTTTTTTATTTGATCAAATATAATTTTGATTTATACGTTAAAAGAAAAAAAAAACAATTTCAAATAATTTATACCTTGAAGAGAAAAATTGTTTAAAATTATAATTAAAAACAATACCAAACATCTTTCCCAACATTACAAGATGATTTAAAACTGATTTTGACCAGCTGTAAGCCCAACCAAACACCCCCTTAATTTATCTCCATGGCACACATCGGTCTGTGAATAAGGCAGCTGATCTCAATCAGCATATTGTGATCATTGACTATGGCATTATCTACCTTGAGTGCCATCTGAGACGTCGGTATTCTATATCAATGTAATGCCGTGATCATCACCACCATTGTAACCTGCTAATCCAGAGTCAACAGCAATAAACCTTAAGTGGGATTTTAATTTCAAGCACTCCTTATTCATTGCTTCATGCCAATGTATAAAATGTCTAACCTATGTGGAAGTCTACAAGGTTTCCTTGGACCATAAAGTATTCACTTGAGCAGATTAACATTCATCCCTTGGATCAGATATTCACTTGAGCAGATTTACATTCATTCATGAACTCGCTCTCTTCTGGTTCGACAATGTTGACCTTCTCAGTGTTCCACAAATACATCGGCGCACCATTAAGTACCACGAACACCAGCAAAACCAAAAAACCAGCTTGGCTTGCTTCAGAAGGGAAAACATATGATGAAGGTATAATGAATATTCCAAAAACCCTCGGGCAGTCTCATTTGTTCTACACATTACACAACGACCATATCCTTTGCAGAATAAACATCAACCAGGACGTCTCAAGATTTCATTCATCACACCAATCGAGTCATCCACCCGATCATGATCCACAAGCCTATCAATCATTATCTCGAACGTCCTGCGATTCGGAACACACCCTTTCTTCCTCATCCTTCCACACTGATCCAATTCCGCGTCAACTTTCCCTGCATCAAACAACGCCTCATCAACCGATTCAAGGTCTCAACATTCGGAGCCAAACCTGACTTCACCATCTCCTTATACACAAAGACCATATCCCTCAACCCTCCCTTCCCTGCCACGACCGCCCCTAACACCGCATTGAACCGATCAAGATCACCACAATGCCGATCCCACCGGCTCGAATCCATCGCATCCATCACCCTCTTTGCCTCCCTAACCCTCCCATTCCTCACAAGAACATCAAGCAAACCCTCAAACCCCTCTTCATCACACCCATATCTAATCATCTCATCACACGAACCCTATATCCCTTCGACATTTCTACCGAGGCCCATCTTCAATATCGTCCCAAAACAGGAACCAGCATCAAATCCATGACGAACCCATTTCAGTGCTCTCATCAAAGGGCCCAAATCACAGTAGGGTTTTGGGGTTTGGTTCTGTGGGTGGGTTTTGGGTCGAATTGGGTGGGGTTTGGGCATGGGAGCGAGGAAAATCGCTTGATTGATGAGACACATTTGGGGATTTGAGTGGAATTTTTGAAAGGTGGGAGCTTTGTTGCCATGGGAGGACTTGCATTTCTTTTCTTTTTTTTAATCAAGATTTTACTAAAATAAATCAATTCTTATAAATGATAAGAACGCAACACATGACCTTATAAATTGATAAACATGAATAAGAAATAACTCATAATCTGATTTCACATAAATATGAGCTATACAAAATTGATTATTAGCATTTTCAAATTGAAACCATCTATAACATCGAATATTATAGCTCACTAAGCATGATATCCTGTTTCCATAAATCTATTTCCTGTCATGTCGGAAAGGAAATTTGAAGATGACAATTCAGATTTGTTATCATGTATCATCCCATTTCTCTAAAACCAAGCCTCTTGTATTATCTCGCGGAAAGTGTATCTTCATTCAGCATCAATAATCCTCGTTCCTATATCTGATGCAAGATTGAAGTCGATCCAATCTTTGAGATTTTTAATTTGACAGAAGAAGTACCAAACTTGCGGTTCACAATCTTCTTCCACTCCTCTTTCATCTATTTACAGTCTCGAATAGCGTGAAGTGTATCTTCAACTGCCTCCTCACACAACACACAAAATAGGTCTGGGTTGATTCTTCATCTATGCAAAAACTCCTTTGTGAGTAAAACGTCGTGTCTCACGAACCAAAGTGGTAAGTTTCCTCGTTGGGGCCCCTCATATCCCACACCCTCTTCCAGTTTGAGAATTCGAGAGATAGGATATGACAGAATTGTAATTGATAGGCTGATTTTATCGAGAACATTCCCAAGTTGGATGCTTTCCAAATCATCTCCTTGCTATTTTGCACGGTTATCATATCAGGGTTTTACCTCTCACAGTCCAAACCCTCGATTAGAAGTTTTGAGCTTTTTTTTATGTCTTGTTATGTGGAGGACGACCTTTTGAATTTTTCGTCGTTTGTTATTGGACTTCCATACTTCCCCATAAGACTCTTGCTCATAGGCTAATAGGATCCTTCAACATTCGCCATCCGAGTTTCGTTAGGAACGTCATATTCATCTTACGAAGTTTCAGGATTCCAAAGCCCCATCTGATTGATCAACATATAGCTTCTCCCACGTTAAACTATGAATTTTTGATATCGTATCGTATCGATATGGAGGACTTGCATTTCTGATGGGTGTTTTGGAGATGTTGGCTACGGAGTTGGGTTGGGGGAATTGAGGATTCAGTTTGGGAATATGATGGACTTTGATTGTGACCATGTTTCTTAGTTATGTGAAAATGGTCGACCTGTTTACCCTACCAAAGTTAATTGCATAACTAGTGGAAATTTTCTAGATAGCTGTAACGTTGATTTGTTGTGAAAATGGAATATGACATTTCTCAAATTAAATCTTTTGAGTTTCAATTGTATAAATGGCTTATGGGGGCCGTAGTCTCACGTCTTTTTTTGTTATGAAAATTTTTAAAAAAAACTTTTTTCTTTTCAAAATATTAGGTGAGGTGGCAATAGCCGTTATCATTTTTATCTTTTTCTAAGTGGATAGATTTAGTTCCGATATTTATAATACTATTAAATATAATTTCTACCAATATGATTAAGATTTTTTATTTGATTCGAATCCAGATTACTTATTTTGATACCCATTAAAGGTAAATCAAGTACCAAAAGTCCAAAGTTACCTAAGGATAGACACGACTGTCCACGAACACCATGTAACAGTATGTGGAATGAGCTCTTCCACGGAAATCAACAACCAACCATCAACGGACCTCTCAACACCATATTCAAAATTTGCCCTCCATGCTTCAACCCCGGCTGGACCCCACTACAACAATAGCATTGGGCCAAGCCTCTCCTACATTTTCACATCATCACATTCCCTTGATCAATTTCCTCTCTAATTCACAATCTACGATGGCATCATCGGATTCAGAGCCACCAACACCAACGTCGTCGTGGAAGGTTATGTCGAAGCTAGGGAGAAAGGTTGATCCGTTGATGGAGGATCTGAACGAGGTGAGGCAGAGGTTCAGGCGAAACGTGGTGTCCATGGCGACCGAGTTGAAGGATGTCAGAGGCCATCTTGCTTTGGCCGAGGAAGCATATATTCAAGAAAGCTTGACCAGGCAGGTATGCTTTGTCGAATTTGAGGACGTCATGGTGATTGAAATTGGGAGGGGTGGTATACAGGATCTAGGAAAAGACCAATTAGGGAGTTTAAGTACTAAGAAACTACTTTGTTGTGTCAATCAAAAAAGGCTGAGCTAATGAGTTCTTGAGCTATATGAGTTTGCGTTACACTATTTTATTTATTTTTTCCTAAGTTGTTTATGTAACACATATTGCCAACAACTTGTTGTGAAATTTGTTGGTCTTGTTATGTAAATTGATGTTTCTGACGTTGTTGGGTCTTTGTTTTGGATGTAGGAAGCCGTGGAGAAGGCAAACACCATGGAGAAGGAAATCGAGAGGTTGCATAGAGACTTGGAAGAGAGAAATGAAGCGATCAAAGCATTAGCTTCTGCAGCTGAAGAGGTCTTTTTGGTTTCTATTCAAGCTGATCATGCTTTCTTTCCTGACTTCTGTTTTTGAATTTGAATTTGTGCTACTAGCGCATTTTGTTACTGTTTGTTCCTTTGTCACAAATATATGATCTTGTAAGCTAATTATGTGGTCAAATATGGATTGGATTCTGGTGTTAGTATCTATTCCTCAAATTTAGGTACATGTTCTCTGAAAGAAAGTTAAGGGTCAAATAGATTTGAATATGTGGCAAGTTGTTGACAATATTAACTTCCATGTTTTTTCGGCCCAGTTTGAATGCTGAGCTCTTTCATTGGCTTCTTCATGAATCCTTAGTGTGTACTTATAGAGGAGTCCCAGTCACAATTACATAGGTTTACACAGTAAGGGAAACAAAGTTTTGTGTCGAGATTTTGGTTCACTGTTTGCATTTCTATGCTACATTTTTTTCTTCATATCCTGGATCAACATCATGTTCTTTCTTGAGCTAGGTTCACGTGATATGGTGTTCCTGTCTTATCCTTGTTGCTAATGTAACTCATGTTGATGCATCTAAAAACATAATCCAGGAAGGTGACGTAAAGGAATAAGGATGCATGGTGGCAGGCGGTCTTATTGCTGTATGTTAGGAATAGGTCACGAACTCCAGCAAAATGGTCGAGATCCATCATGTCCATGAGTGGAGCTAATGTTCTTTAAAGATGCTGAAAGGGGCTCGCTTTATGAAGTTCAACCTTGATCATAGTAGCTGAACATTAGATTCAGTCATGACAGAAATGAATTTTTTGGTTTCTCTTTGAACCTTGCCATGTTTTCTCTATTCATTTCGTTATGCATTTTTTGAGTTGAGGCTATCAGGTTGCATTATGTAATGGGCTTTCATTGTAGGAAAAGAGGCATATGGGTGAAAAAACTAATTGATCATTGGTTCACTTCTGCTCTGTTACCTGGTTCATCGTGTTGAATTTTCTTGCTCTTGTTCAAAATTTTGTACTAGCTGATCTGCCATGATTAGTTGACGAAAATGATATACTTGTCCTGAGTTTTCCACTTATATGAAGCATAGTTAGTAATAACAAAATTCTTACTCTGCTGTCTACAGTCTTATGCTGGTTGTTATTTCGTAAACTATGTCTTATATTTCACATTGCATCAAATAAAAACGTTACTGGTCGCTCGTTATGCTGACTAGTATTTTCTCTGCGATTCAGTATTTCAAAGAGTTGGATGAACTCAAAAACCAGCTTACAACTACCCAAGCTACCGCGAACGCAACCGCTGCATCAGCTCGCTCAGCTCACCTCCAATACCTTGCTTTACTCAAGGAGCTAGACGAGAAGAACCATTATCTGAAACAGCACGAGGATCGTGTTCATAGGCTAGCAGAGCAATTAAATAACCTGCAAGATGAGCTTCAAGCTAGAGAGTCGTTGCAGAACCAATTGAGAGATGAGGTGACGAGAGTTAAAAATGATATGACTGAAGTTGTGGAGAAAGCGGGAGTAATCAAGGGGCTTGAGTTGCAGAAGGTATGTGACGAGGTTTCTTTTAAGAGTTTCGAGAAGATGATTAAGCTTTTGGCGGCCAAGGACGAGGAAATCACAAAGTTGAAGGATGATATAAGGGTTCTGTCAGTTGATTGGAGGATCAAGACGAAAGAAATGGAATCACAGGTATATGGATTGGAAAGTTGTTACACTAATCTGATCGTCAATGCGTCACAAACAATTGTTAGTTTGCTTATTCTTTTCGACCTGTGTTGAAAACAGATAGAGAAGCATCGGAGGGCCGATCACGAGCTGAAGAGAAGAGTGATTAAGTTAGAGTTTTGTCTCCAGGAAACTCGCTCGCAAACTAGAAAGCTGCTAAGGGTAAATTCTCAATCCCTTTTAGAGGACCTGTCCCATGAAATCGCTTTGTAGTCTCAGATAAGTGCAATGTGCTAGATCTCTGATTCAAATTCCTGGACTTCATAGCAAAAAGTGAATACCTTTGCTTGTGTCTCAGTGGGTCCAAAACTCGACCTCTATGTCAGAGGTGGAGGTCCAAGTCCTACTAAGTGCAATAACTTTTGGGCTTATATGCCGAGTCTGTTGACTGTATTGTGCGACGAGATGGGTAGGTATCATAGTCCGTTGGCTAGTGGCCGGTATTTTGCTCATAAGCCCTTTGTATGTTATGACAGGCGGAAGAGCGTAGAGACAAGACGATGAAGGAACTGAAGGATGAACTAACAGCGAAACAAACCGCATTAGTTGAGAGCACCGAGAAGCAAAATTTCTGGGGAAGCCCTAGTTTCAAGATTTTGGTGTCTATGTCGATGTTGGTTTTGTTCATATTCACAAAGCGGTAAAATGACCATTAGCCTATGAGTATATAGTATCCATAATTCAGTACTGATTTAGCTGGACTTGGCCTGAGAATTATCTGCTGTAAGCTGTAGTAAAGCTGTTACTATGTAAAAAGCCGTCTCTATGACTCTTAACTTCTTCGGCAGATCCTGCGAGTTGGATCCATCTAATTGCTAATGTAAGATATTTACTTATGGAGAAACAGTTTGATGCAATGTCAACACCGATCTGCACAGATTTAAAACTCATCTTGCCTAATTAAGATTGCATCATAGTAACCTGTAACAAGGGACACGTCTTGCTCCCCTCGAACGATGAGGGAATTAACGAAACAGTGCCAGCTGCTTTATTTAACAAAGTTCATAAGAATCCAGAGCTCTGCTTCATCTTTTATGTACTTGATTAGAAATGCAGATGAAGTTATATTTGCTGGTGTTTGAACCCCAAATCCATTCAAATGATATTTGGTTTCACACACTTGTCATTACTATCATAACTACTTGTGCTGCAAAGAGTGCAAACATAAGAAAATACGAATAGTGGTAAGCGAAGGATTAAGATCGAGACAGACAACATTCTAACTAGGAGCTTAAAACTACAACCATGACATCGATCGAACTTCAGCAACACAGACAAACTACTGAACTAGCTAGCTCGCCACAGATCGGCAAATCATAGCGTTAGGATAACACAACGACCGAGATCAGAGACCTCTAATCACACAGCGACACAACTAGAAACTAACTAACTCGACACGACAATTTTGCCAACTTAACTAATCTAAACTAAACTAACAAGCAAACCCTAATGCATCATCAGCCAACTCATTTTCATGGTTTCTTGGGAGCAGGAGGAGGAAGGCGGTTGGTGACGCAGTTGAAGCCAGGGAATGAGCAGAAGATGGACGACGACGACCTTCCAGTGCTCGTTGATGGAATACCAGGGAAACCTCCGAACCCGACCCCACCACCCGACGCTGAAGGCACACCCGTGGTGGTGGGGAAAGGATCGAAGGATCCTCCCATGCCGGCCCATCCCTCCACGTTCTGAGGATGCTCGATGAGCTTCCTCGATGCCTCAGCTCCACCACTTAGGAAAGTGGCGGTAGCTAGGAGTAACGCAAGGATCAGCATTACGTTAGCATTTTTTGGCATTTTCTCTTGGTTAGATTTGAAATCACAGGAATCAAACTCGAGATTTTTGGCTCAGGAAATGAGAATGGTGTTAGCGCGATGCTTGAACTTATAGTGCGAATACTTACACGTTTTTGGTTATGGTGACTTAAACGATAACCTTTTTGCATGTGATGGAGTTGTTGCTATTTGAGGAAACTAAAGGGTAGGGGTCGTCCTATTACCTATGGCATTTTTTTTTTTGCGGCGTTAGTATAAATGTGATAGAAGTACGTATAGTTATTGGATATATTGGTGAGTTATGTTAAAGTGGGTAGTTGGCTGACTTGTGTTTGATGACCTGAAGTTGAATTGATTTTGCTTGTTCTTTCTCCATCTATGTTTGCGAGTTTGTATGTGGCTCATTCATGGCTATTTAATGAGGAGATGTTGACATGGAATTGGATGAAGTTGGAGGGGAATATTAGGTGCACTCTGGGTATACATATCCTCACATTTATTAATCACAATTAATAAAAAAACAAATTGAAATTGGATAACCAATCAAAAAATTAGAAAATATAAGGGATATACACCACTAAAGTGTACTATGAATTCCCCAAATTTGAGACAAGGATTGGACCTAGAACAAGGTTCAAGAAAACAAGTCATTTATGTGTGCAAAAAATCGAATCAAACTGTTAACATAATCGTATTCATATCCTCAAGAATCAATTTGAAGTTCATGTAGGTTTGGTTACTCAAAACATGTCAATAATGTCGCTGTGACTAGGTTGCCAATCAAAATGATGCTAAAGTTATGCGATTATATCTCCACTAATGTTAAAGCCTGACCTTAAACTAAAGAAAAAGAATTCCTTACCAATAAGATAACACCTACGCCTATTTCTCGAAAAGATACTAGATCAGGAAGATGCATTTAAGTTGATCTGTTGATTTGTCACTTGAATGATTAATGTTGGCGGGAAACTAACTTCCATTCAATTAATGTACACAGTTAAAAGGATTTATGGGATCATCACCAACCAAATTATAAATAGGGTAACGGGGACCATTGCCATTGTTATGTTTAATAACCTGTCTGTGTGACATAAATCTGTCGCAGACATCGGAATTTCAAACAAGCTGAGAGCCATTGGGCCACACTCAATGGCCCATAGTTGTTTGGTGCAATGAGGCTAATGGACATTGGACCTATCTTGCTTATGAAGATGGGTTTTCAAATGGGCATCTCGGGGGAGCTTGACAAAGTCAGTCCTTACATGAACTTAGACTTGGGGACTACTTGGTGATGTTGTGGGGGAGCAATTGTAGAAGTATTGATGACAATATATGAGTATTTTAGAAGTATCATCCTTTATGCTTACAAATATTTGATAATGTTATGGTCAAATGAAAAATACTTTTTTAAAAATCCCATGAAAGTTACAACAATTTGCTTTTGTTTCAATTAAACACATAATTTAAAAAGGTTCAGCAATTTGACGATATTAAAACGTCCCACGAATTTGTAAAAAAATCATTTGATGATCGTGCAAAACAGGTAAAAGTTTGTCTCGATATATTCGTATAATCAAATGATTGTAATTTAAAAAAAAAAAAAAAGGATCAAAACTTACCCATACGTTTCTATTTTAGGCGATCGTCCGTTTCAAATAAAAATGGACGAGAAATTATAATTATACCTCTTTAAAAATGAATATTCCTTTTTTATAACGTCTAATAAAAAAAGAAACATATTTTGGAAAAGAAAAAAGGAAAAAATATTAAATTTGAGATCGTTCATTTGAAAAAGATACGGATTATACAAAAATGATTGTTTCGGATTTAGTTTTTTTAAACTCTACATTGTCCGCTTATAAAAAGAGACAGATTATACAAGGTTTGATTTGGTTGTTTTGTACTTAGTTTTTTTTTTCCGTTCTGCATTGTCCGCTTAAACAAGAGATGGTTTATACAAAAAGGTTTGGTTTGATTATTTTGAACTTGTTTTTTTTTTTTTTCAATTTGCATTGTCTGATTAAAAAAGAGATGGATTAGGCAGAAAAGGTCATTGTGCTTTGTTTTGGACTTAGCTTTCTTTTCACTTTGTCTCCACCATTTTAAATAGAAACGGACGGTCTTATTTCAGAAATAAGCCGGTCATTTCTATTATTTCTAATAAAAACGGATTGTGCAAAGTGAAAAAAGAAAAAAAAAAAAACAGGTCAGTTTATTTATGATTGAATCCATGAAGTACATATATTTGTTTCATTTGATCACCAAACACCATAACAATACATCAACGTCCATCCCAAACATCCTCAAACGGATACATCAACATCCATCTATATAAATATTTCAAAGATTTCAATCCATACAAAGATTTTACTAAAAAACACCAACAACGAATGTTAGAGTTTTACAATTACATCAATGATCAAGGACTAACTCTATATTTCAATAATTCTCACGCTATCCTAAAACAAAATGTGAGAGTGATGTCCTCTATCTATTTTTCATCCAGGTTGTCGAGTGATATGTCTTACAATATATAGTCTGAGAACTTCAAAACAAACACTCCACATTCGTTATGATTTGGTTATTACGGACGATTATTGAAAGTATGGGATTTTGCATCGTTGCTCGGGAAATTTTTTCCCGGGGAGTAGGACCAAAGCAAATGAGGAAGATATTAGAGCAACAACATTTTGAGAAATTGAAGTCATGAATTCACAAAGATAAGGACGTGTGAAAATTGGTTACAAAAAACAGAACCTCCACGTTATATTGTTGGGAGAGAGACATATAGGGCGTGTCCTTATTCACGGGATCCAAAAATATGACCTTTCAATATTCCACGTTGAAGATATGCAATACGAAATGGTTGCCCGATTGTGCAGACATGAAAATAACCTTCTTCTCCGTGTGCTACCCTTGCCCTCTATAATTGAAAAAGAGCCAAGGCTCTATCTCCCCAACCTCTAGAAGATCTCACTGGCACCGATCAAGGAAGATCTCAATATTAGAATCGAGTTTGGAAGGAATACATGGCTAATGTCCATAGTTTTCCGCATCGTTCGGAGAAATCTGTTATCAATTGTTTCAGCATCATCAGAACTAAATGCTTGACATTTGTCGGCATCGTTCAAAATATTGAGTATGCAAATCCAAGTGGGATGACGGAGCAAGATAAGGTAACTACTTTATTACTCTTGTCATGCTAGTTCAGAAACTTGATTGATTACTACAAAACAATTAATGACTATGGATCATCGTTATAATACTCAATTATTTTGAATTTATTTGATCATCTGAAGCGTTATTTTTATAGTTGAATATGGCAACCGCAACGCGGGGAGTAGAGAAAAAAGTGGCTTTAAGTTACTACATTGCTATCATGCGTTAAAAAAACTCTCCTAAGTGGTATACAGAAGTCTTGTACCCTGCAGCAAACAATAAATGCATTCCAGCTTTGGGCTCAGTTAACTTAGAAGAAGATAGCTTCTTTCGGTCATGTACAGCTAGAGCGACCAATTGGTAGGAACACGGAAAAGGAGAAAAGGAAGAAAAGAAAGCTGAAGGCTGATGATGAAGCGGAGTCTCAAACTGGATCCATTCTTTGTGAGTCGCAAGGTTTAATGCAAAAAATGCATCATGAAAAGATGTTTGTGATACTTGAGGGGGAAAAAAAAAAGTGCTTTTGGAGATGAAGAGGGAGAAGCTCGAACTTGATCGTAAAACCTATCAAAACAATGTCGATTGGAGAGAGGAGAAGTTGATTACTGCTGATATGATAAATTTGACAGATGCAGACAAAGATCTTTGGCAAAGCTTTTATCAATGATTGATATTGATAGTGACAAAGAGTAAGGAAGCAACTTGTGCTATGGAAGCATCTTATGCTGCAAATGTTTTGATCAGTTTATCGATATCTGCTGCAAACTGATGTTTTTGATGTAAAGGTTATGGGAATAGCAATATTTTGACAAAACCAATAGGTGGTGTTGTAAATGGTCTTTGGCCTACAACTTCTGCAAGTATTTGCGAAGTTCCAAGTTTCGTTTGATATGTGAATTGCTGTAAGGTGGTGCTTTTGGACTGCATTGCTGTAAATACAACGGCCTCTGTACCGAGAAGTTCTGTCAAATGATTTCTGAATTGCAACTTGTGTATTTGTTATGTGAATTGCAAGCTCAGTTTGTTCGGTGTATATGTAAAGCTTATGATAATCTATCAAATGGTTTCTCATGTTAATGTTTCAGACACCTTATCTACCGTTCATTAACTATTCATTCACTTGAAGTCACGAATAGCTGATTCAGGTATACACAAATACTGAACACACACTCACCAGTCATCAACAACCAAATAGGAAAACACAAATCCTGTAAATTATAACAACATAATTCGATACTTAATTGGATACGATCAAATCATATCCACCAGATTACAACAGCTTAAATAATAAGAACAACTTTTCTTCCTAAAACACACTCCCTAAATAACGAGCTAGACATTACGTTTAATTCCCTTGATCAATGTTACCATGTAATTCCCATAAGTGCTCAACCAAATTTGCTCGTAAGCGTCAGATATTGCGGCTTGTCTTTTATTCTTTTGCGGCCTTCAATAAATCGGTCGAAATCATAATCATTATCGTCACGGATGATCATTGGAGCACATTCCTCCTCAAATAAGTAATAATTACCATTCTCCAATGATTTGTACATATCACGTTCATCCTCAACAACCATGTTATGCAAAATAACACATGCTTTCATGATGTTTTTCATTGTTGCAACCTTAAAGTATCGACATGGTTGACGGACAATTGAACCGTGCTTGAAGCACACCGAATGCAGGCTCAACATATTTTCTAGCCGATTCCTGCGCCTTTGCAAAATAGTTTGCTTTCTTTATTTGTGGCATGATAATAGTTTTTACGAGGGTCACCCATTGTGGATAAATACCATCCGCTTGATAATATCCTATGCCATAATGATTATTATTTATCCTAAAACTCATAGAAGTGGCATGACCATTGATAACATTGGTGAAAACTGACGAATTCTCAAGAACATTGATATCGTTCAATGATCCAGGAAGGCCAAAGAAGGAATGTCATATCCACAAATCACGAGAGGTACAGCCTCAAGAATAACAGTTGTATCCTTTTTATGCCCGGAGTAGTGACCGATACTTCATATGCCAACACTCTCAAAGCTGCAGTTATTTTTTGTAATGACGATAAACCCTTTCTTTTTGCTGCATCTCTGGTTTGCACAAAAAATTCATCATAAGCTACAACCTGATCATGAATACGTAGAAATAATTGACGGCTCATACGAAATCTTTTACGAAAGTACCTATCACAATATGTCGGTATAGAGGCAAGATAGTCGCGCATCAAATTCTCCTGACCTTCTCTTCGAACGCGATCGATATAAACACAACATAGGGTAGAACCTCTTCGACCATAAGCTCTTGCTCTCTCCGAATCTTCTACTTTTATAGCAGCATTGTCGATATCCATAACTTCATCGTCCGTAGAGTCACATAGCAACTCTCGTCTTCGCTTTTGAATAAAAGAGAACAGGATGACAACAAGAAGAAAAATTCTATGTATGCCTTTGGGAACAAATATTTCAAGTGTACTACATAGAGCAAGAGTACATGCTTCTATATAGCATATCAAGTTCTAGTGATCGTTGATAAAAACAATTCATCTGTAAAAAATTACAAAATCAAAAGATCAGAGCTCAAAAATAGCGGTTGGCATTCAATTATTGGGGATTCAAAGTTAAGACGCAATATAGTATTTTTATCTACAAAAATTCAAATTTTAAAATGACGACTGAAATCTGAACTTAATATAATAATATTATTTTTAAGATTTAGGGAATATAGATATATAGGGAATTTGTTGTGTGCACTTGACTGAAAGAGCAATCCCTATACACTGTAGCAGTATAAGGTGAGGATATAGATAGAAAAACAGATATGAATAGTTAAACTCCATCACACCCCACCCCCTCCCCTCGCATTTCTCCTCATCCCCAAAAAGAAAAATAAAATAACACGTCTCAAAAAAGATATGTCTAATAAAAATAGTAGTACGTTGAAAAGAAAAATATCTATTAAAAAAAATAGTATGTTTGAGCAAAAAATACTATGCCTATTTAAAGAATTGAAAGTAAAATAAAAAAATCTCTTATTCTTTTACTATGATATATCATAATTTTGTTTAATCTATATCACATGAAATTATTAACAAAAAATCACAATCAAAATAAACTCATAATTTAACACATAAACATATAAAATGATCAACATCGGGTCGGATAATATACTAGTGTGTGCAATGACATAGATGTGTAAAAACAATTAAAGTTAAAGAAAAAAAAAATGAAAGGTTAAGATTAAAATGCTATGTTTTTATCTTACCATTCATCTTTGTTGTTAAACCTCAATCTTTGTCGTTATATTTCAACGGTTTATTTTTCACTAAATATATCCGTGTAGTGACACATATTCCTTTTTCCGACACAAAAAAATCGGTGAAAATGATAAACATAAACTAAGAATAAAAAAATTAATGATAATGAGATAACATGATCTTAGATATAGAACCTCATGCCAAATTTATCCTTGGAAAAGCTTTGCCCCCTTCGTTTTAATATTTTTAAAATATTCATTTTATATATGTAAATTTAGATTTATCTTATATAATTTATAATTTTAATTTTTAATTACATTACATATCATTTTTTTATTTAATTTAATTTTTTAACCACATAATTTTACGGAAATATAAAATATTTCAAATGATTCTCAACAACTCAAAATAATAAGACGATAAAAAATATCAAGGAGCATTTAGAATAATGAAATAATCCATGCTCCTTTCTTTGGATTGTGTGCGCCTAGGATAGGACAAACCCCAAATCAGGGGCGTCGGCAAATGACAGTCACGCAAAGCCGAAACCGGAAATGTGGAGACGGAGAAATGGGCGAATGGCGGAAGAGACAAAGCTATCCTTACGTCAATAATCGATGACGAAAGTGTGACGATAGAAGGAAAACCGACGCATTTCCTCGGAGGTATATAGGTTCGTTTTTCATATTCCTTCTGTCCTAAATAAATTGTGACGAATATAATTCGACATGTTTTGTTTTTATTTTTTAATAATATCAAAAAACCTTGGCACAACATAGTCTATCGTCCTTAATGTCTCACAATAATAACATTATGAAAAACCACCATTGAAAGTAGCACATTAAATCTAGGAGTGTGTACATCATAATTTATTTGGACAGAAAGAGTAACTGTTTCATATTTAATTGATCATTACAACCCGTACGGTTGTTTGGGATGTGCTATCGGTCGTTTCTATTGATCACCTGTGTATGCAACCTCTAACGATTGCTTATATGTTTCAAGCGGTCGTCGGAAACTTTTGATTCACTGAACTTAGATGACTGATCGAATATGTTGAAATTGTTCACGTGGTGAGGAAAGTGGGTTAAGATCGGACGCATCTCATCCTCCCTGAATTCTATACTTGGTTCGTTGGTCTAAAATTGTTGTTGACAGTGGTCCAAATAGCTTTACAATAGTGGATGAACTTTTCTAGTGAGGATTCGAGTACGGGTGGGCGCTATTGGCTTGACGTGTTTGTTGGCCGAGTTACGAGGATAACAGGGGGATTTGTGGTTCAGTCTATGATGATCTTGCGGATTTATGTTTTATTCATAATGATTGAAGTAAAATATAGTTGGTAATAACTTAGCTTATTTAGTATCAAAGATTTTCGTTTATTATGGATTTAGGGAGAGTACCATCCCCAGTTTCTTACCTTTCTGAATAAAAGGATCTCTACGTCGAGAGTCGGACCTATGATGAGAATAATATTCTAAACGAAAGTGTCTGATTATTCGGTGAAACTCATTAAACAGAGACCATTTCCTCTTTCTTTTTTTTTTTTTTTTCCTTTTCTATTTCTCTCCATTTCTTTTCTTTTGGTTGCGAGGTTTTCTCAACATGCTATTAACCCACTTCCAGTATAGAAGTTATTATGGAGAGTTCCTAAGGCTACAGAAAACAAAAGACTATGTTTAAAGCACGACTCGATCATTCTCGATTATAACCAATAATGTGATTCAGGGTTGATTAAAATTTTGGTTTGAACATTATCGAATAGCTATTAGTCGCTATCCTGTCCTGGAAATGACATCTAAAATAACCATATGGTAAGTGTAAACTGGAACACCGATTTCTTTTCGTCTGCGACACACAATCTGCAAGCTTAAACAAATATATATGTCGCATACTGAGCTACACAATCTAGAGGGTCTTCTCACAATTTCATTTTCATTTCAGCATTGTCTATTTTTGTGTTCTTTATTCCCACTTTTGACTTTCCCTCAATTTTTATTGGAAAGTTAAATCTCCTTTAAATTAAGAGTACAAATTCCTGGTCTCAGCATATCTTTGACTTGTGAGTGGATTCAAACGCGGGAACCATTTTCTTTGCTCAAATTTTTGTCATTTTCACTGATGTATCCGATATAAAAAGGCCAAAAGAGATGGCAAATCCTGTGGTCTAGTCAGTCAAAAATTGTTTCTTGCATCATTACAATGACTACTTCATCATATGAAATACTTTTTTTTGATCTAGTGACTTTTAAAAATTAGAAAGAAGTTTATTTAGAATATTGAATATTTTAAGACAATCGATGCAATCCGAGTTGCTTGATGTGGTGACAATCCGTCTTACAACAGGGACCTGAATTATTACATTACAGTAGGAATATATGGATCTTAGTAGGAATATATGGATCTAACAGGTTCTTAGGCTTTATTTCTAACATGTATCTTTTCTGGTTGGTTTAACTATTGAAGACACTACAATTTAATCTTATATTTCCCTCTGTGCCGGTGAGGACACCGATTTGACCCATCTTCTGCATAGATGCGGCGAACTGAGATGCCCAGGATCCACCCTGGCTAAAACTCTTCACCAAACTCAGTGTGGAAGTACTATTGGTAAGATCTTCGTCCGAGGTTAGCAGCACCTTGCTGTTCAATATATCTTGGTAGTATTTGTTATCCAATATGTTTGGTGTCTGGTAGTCTAGTGTCGTGGTCGGGTTGTTGGTGCTTGTATCGTTAGGACACAAGCTTAGAAGGGTGCTGGCGAAAGTGGGATCCAATGTCGGATCGACGGTTGGGTAGAGCCGGTTGGTGAAGGAGGAGCAATGTGCTATGCCGATGGAATGTGCACCGGACAGGATCACCATGTCTTCCACGGAAAGGCCTTTTGCTGAGAAGCTTGATTCGAGCTGTGCCAGAGTGAATGAGAATTGAGGGATGTTATTCAAAGGGTCAGCCTCGTTTGATTCTAGGCCGTCACGTCGTCCTGCTGCCACTGTATAGTTTATCCCTCCGAGTTTCAGTGCACTGTCCCGTGCAGCAAATGCTACTATGTCTGCGCATGAGACGATCCCGGGGCAAGCCGCTTCAATTTGTGCCTTTGCTTGATCGATCACATCAAAACCTCGTAGGGTTAAATCGATCACACTTGCCTGCTCCGATGGGTTACTGGCTGTTGAGGCAATCAGCACCGACCCATCACATCCCTAAATAGACGAGAGAAGAAACAGTGGTTTCTTAGATCAGGATTAGGCATACGGATACTGTTTAGTTATTATCAATATATTTGGGGGAGAGTTTAGAATAGCTTTGAAAAGAGAATTTTCGAAGCAATACGAAGGATTAGCTTCACATACCCTAACAAAGCAGTCATGGAAGAGTAATCTGACAAGGCCAGCTCCAAGCCCAGGATTTGAGGCTATAGCTTCAAAGACGACGCTTTGCACAATCGACTCTGCTTTTGGGCAGGTTGTTTCGTAGAAGCCGACTTGTAACTGAGCTGATGAGGCAGCTACCATCAACGATCCAACCAAGAAAGCCAAGTTGAAGGTTGGGTTCCTCATCTTGGTCGGCATTTTTTAGCTAACCGTCAGCTCGACCAAGACGAGATCCTTATGTGCTGAGAAGAAAGCACACTTCTAATGTAAGAACAGAGTATTTGTGTGGTGAAAATGGAGATGGCAAAGGCGTTTATATAGATGAAGTGAACTGAGATACGTACTGAGATTGAGAATTTTTATTTGGTTCCATTTTTATTTGGAGGAGGCTGCTGAATATTTTCTTTGTTTGAATAAACCATGCAGGTTACCCTTGATCAAGTCACCGAACTTCTGAATATACAATGAGTACAACTCCATGCAAGCAAATGTTAAGTTTTCCACGACATTCTTCTTCTACTATGCTATATTTCACTGTTTTTGCCTAACCTTGATTATTCTTGTGTAATCTCCTGTCACTATATGCGCCTGATATGACGTTAATGGGCTCAAAATTCTTCCCATGCATACTTTTCTTTGAACTGTTTTTATTACAGTATGCTGCTGTTCTGCACATGGCACCTTGAAGTAATCTCGTGTGTCACATAACGACACCATTAGCCTTTTTTAATTCCGTTATGTCACTGTCGAAGCATGTCACTGTGATTACTCACTTATTTAGATATAAGTATCTAATTCATCTATTGTGAACTCATTTGCTGTTTGATGTCCTGATAGTAAGGTATGTGGCTGGTCAAACATGCGAGTTTCTAGATGAACTCGTCCTTTAACAGCTCTATATCGACTATCGAGTATCATCATGGTATCTGTCACCCTTAATCTAAGGACTGAAAGTGTCAAATTTAGTAACGAGTTTTCGTTGCTCTTCGGTGATGTGGACAGTTTCATGTCCATATTCCAGCAACAGAAGTTTATGATGAAAGTTCGTTTCCGTTACCATAACAAAACAGTCGTGGAAAAGTAATCTGATAAGGCCGGCTCCCAAGCCCAAGTCCAAGGAAATAGCTTGGAGCACAACGTTCCTCACAATAGCCGTATTCCAATGTAGATCGTTTGGTAGAACCCGTATTCCAATTGCACAATTGCCCCATTGAGGCTCCTGCCGTCGACATGGCAATCAAGAAACCAATGTAGTAAACGGTCGGATTCTTCATCTCTAACTTTCGAGGCTGAGAAAAATGGGAAACTTTTGGGTAGTCGAGTCTAAGAATTTGCGAAATTATATGTAAGATGAGTTGTTGATGAGAATAGCTGCCTTGATGTGGGATATTTGTAAGGGTGATGAAATTTAGACTTGGAATCGGTGATCAAAAAGTTGAGGATGGCTTTATGATTTGAATAAAGCATATAGACGTGGAACTTGATCATTTCAAGGCGGTTTGTATATGAATAGTTCAATTCCTTGCATACATGCAAGTTCTTGTAGTTTTCTTGCTTAATGTTATTTATATATTCTTTTAACCCATGAAGCAGTTTCTAAGCTGCTGTCCTCACTAGAACTTGGCCTGTAAATAAACTCCGTAATAAGTTACAAATTTTGATAAATACTCGTTCAAGATCACTGAATTGTTTATAGGTATTTTCACTTGTACTTCGTTCAATCTACCGAGTTTGTGCATAACTATGTTTGGGTGGTCTAATTTGTCCCCAGTCTGGGCTAGTTTAATGTTACTAGTTGTTGTAGATTTCTTACTCGAGCGACTCTAGTTTAGGCGTTATGACCAGAGACATGATGCGCTCATCATCTGAACTTAAATATTTTTATGTCGGAAAACTCGAAGTATAGAAAATTATCAATTGACAATATATCAGGGGCGGAGCTAGGACCCTTATATCACTGAGGTAAAATGATGAATTCACATATTTATAAAGAGAATTTATATTTCAGTGGGTGCAAACTATATAAAATTTTAATCAAATTGTAACATTCTTTAGTTAGAGAAATTCATAAGAATTACATCAAAATTCCACATTGGAGTAGGGGAATTTGCACACACTCACACTATAATAAAAGTTTCTCTTTGGAATATCCCTTCTATCGCTTCATAGGATTAGATCTCGGCTGAATCCAGATAAGATTATTTAGACCTTAATATAATAGGTTGGCTCCTCTTGCCATAGGGTCTGCGGAAATGGATTCAAAGTCAAATCTAGTTTTCGTCGAGAGTTAGGCATAAGGCTGAACCAAGAATTGCTTGCATTACGTGCACCATCGGACCAAACCAGAACTCAGAAAGATGTTCCAGCGTTGATACATAAATAAAAAAAGCATTTGACATATAGACTATAGTTTTCTTTTTTCAATGGCTTAAGACTATAGATGATCGTATATATTTCGTTCTCTCCATATCCTTTATATGAAGAGATTATCTGAGTTATTGTTGTTATGGATTATCTTGTACTGCATCATATGTGCCTAGATAATACCTGGAGAGGATCATCAGACGAGCTTGGAATTCTAAAAAAAAACAAAGCATTTTCATTCTCGTGTTGAAAGTCAATACATGATGACTTTAGTGTTTTTTTCCAGCTAAGACCTCATTAAGGTTTTGATTACTTTTCTACTTCTGGAATTTGAATGTCATGATTACCGCGTGATCTCTATGGTTCCTGATGAAGACTTCAGTACAAAATTATTAGTTTAGGACTAATTAATCGTTGATTTAGACAACTTGTTGTTGCGCAGCCACGTACGGTGTGGTTAATCTTTTGAATTGAGATGCCTGCGTAAGCGAGAGGAGATGTCAACCGTGGCCAACGATTAAGAATTAGTAGTAGATAAATTCAAAGCTTAGTGTTACAAAATGGTGACCTTGTACAACATTGTTATATGCGATGAGTTCTGAAGTTTGTGTTAAGATATACACTAGCTTGATTCTAATCAGTAATAGTGATAGCAAATGGCCTCCATATTAGTTTGTGTTTGCATGGCACTTACAATTGGCGAACTAATTACTTTGACTTGATGAAAGAAATCCATACAATTAGCTCATTAAACTATATTTCAGTGCGGGCCTCGACCTCTCCCATGGTTCGATCGCAAGTGTATTTAGTATTAAGGTATAACCGTTAAAACATAACAAAACAAAAAAGATGGCAGTATATTTTGTGAGTCTTGGCAGCACAATTGGTATGGCGTGTCGGCTTTGCCATTTTTATTCCTTTTTTATTCTTTTCTCGTAGTTATGTTTTTCTCGCAAATTTTTTTATTTATAAAATATTATTATTTGAAAATTTTCAACCCTCTCATAAAAATTCTCTGGTTCCGCTTCTGTTGATAGATAAAGTCACAGTTCAGTTAGCATTACATTGTCAAAATTGCAATGCCCTTACAAAGGCACCTATACAAACGTTAGCACTTTACTTAACAATACCTTAATTGATAACAGAAAAAGCTTGTTTATATATGACATCGTTCATAGCAAAGCTTGAATCTCTCATATCAGAATCAAACCAAGAGGGAGAAGTCCCATGGTCTTCTTTCGAATGCATTTCGAACTTGGGTCCAAAAAAGAGCCAAATTGGAAGAGAAGGGAAGGGGCTGAGATTGATGACGGTGGCTGATGGGTTGAGTAATTGAAAACCTTGATTAAATTTTATCTTAATATGGGTCATTGATTAATTAGATGTAATTGTAACCATTGGATTAGATTTTAAGTTTTCCTTGTCATATCTAAACTTGGGTGTGACATGCCACATGTCCTACATTCCCATATATATATACTATTTTGTTAATCTCTTGTCCCACGAGGAGGTTTTTAACTCTAATCGACCAAATTGATATTCTGTATTGATTTTTTAGCCATTTGTTAGAAACTTGTGCATTCTGCCTCATTTTAGATTCAAGTTTTTATTCTACTTAATCGGCTTTAAGTTTATTCGTCCATGATAATAACACAATTTCCTGTGTCAAGTTGGCACATTTTATTATTAGCTTTGTTGTAATGAGTTATTTATCTCTCTAAATTGTTTTGATTCTTAATCTTAAATGGTTAATCGCTGAATGATTATAAATAATTCCTCTAAACTATGAAGTTTTGTAACCTCTTCTTTATTTTAAGTTGTGTCTAAAATTTTCTTCAAATCCTTTAGAAATAACTAATATTAGAAAAATACAAAGATGTTCATAATTTCTATTTGAAGGATTTGTGATAGTATATCGTGTAAGGTAGACAGTCTTGAAAATAATTCATACTCGGTAAAATAATTTAGCTGTTTATGACAATAACTTTTATCATAAACAAACGAAAATAAGAGAATATGAGATACTCCATGTATTGCAACTTAACTCCTACAATGGAGGAATGCTTTAATTTGAGAGCGTCACTATTGTTTAATTAATAAATAAATGAATCTTCATCAAAAACAAAAAATAAAAAAATCAATAAATGCATTAAGATGAAATAATATCAATGTCCTATAAATTAAATTGAGTTCTTTAACACTGTTCACCTAAAAAGAAAATGCATTAAGATCAAATAATGATAATGCCCTCTAAATGTGTTCATGAGGCTGGACTCAAATGTAGGCAAAAATTTAGCTATAAAGCTAGGTTTGGAGTTAGTGAAATCAGAAGACATGGACAACATAATCATTGAGTCGGATTGTCAGCAATTAGTTGGTATGATAAGGCGTGGATGCGGTGATTTATCCCTCTATGTAAAGGTGATCGAGAATTGCCTCTGAGTTAATGAAGTCCTTCCAAGAAGTTCGATGCTCTTAGGTATGTAGAAAAGCAAATCGCGTGGCACACGGATGGCTTTCTTTATGTCCATAGGATAGGAGAATGGAGCACGATCCTACAAATTTTTTATTACTAAAATTTCATAAATCCGAAGATCAAACAAATCCCTCTCATATAGACAATTAGTAGTTCAAGACGAAATTCATACACGGAATGATCACTCATTCACTTAATTTTCTCATTAAAAAAAATGTTGCTCTCTCACATGTAGTCGCCCACCAATAAAAATCTGTTTTGAAAATGTTAACCCAATTTATATGATGGATAATGATAATATATATTTGTGGGTAACTTAAAATCTCTATCTCAAAGATTCATCATATCTATTTTTTAAAATCTCTAAAAAAGGTTTTGTCCTACACTTTGTCCCTTATTTGGAGAATATTATACATTTAGTTCATCTTTGAATGATTGCACCCCTTATATATATATATATAAAACAAAAACCATAATTATTCTCCATTGAATTCAACCATGATGAGGCCTACCCTCACCACCTTTCTCCATATTCGTTGTCCTCCTATTCTTGTTTCTCCATACAATTCCACCAAAACCCATTTAATTCCTCCTCAATGTCGCTAATTACACCTAATTTCATTAATTTTTCTCATGGTTTTTGGTTCGAAACAAGATCTAGAAGTAAGTTTTTTGTTCTTGTGATTATGTGGGTTTTACATGTTAAATTTCGTAATGGAATGAGTGCGATTTCTTTGTTGATGAATTCATATAATGTGTTCGAAAGACCATCTTGTTAGTTATGTATTGAGATTTATATTGAAGATTTCTTGTTTAATTGCATACATTTTTATAATTGTTCAGTCCTATTGCGAAGATGGGTGAAGGTGGTTCACAATCGCTCGACATCGAGCTTGTTGCTTTGTGTGTGTTCGAAAAAGAGTGTTATTCGGTCTAAGTGGATCAATCAATTGTTAGTGTTTCTCCGATACCTTGCGTCTAAAATGAAGATTTATACATAGTGATGTGCTTGATGACATGTATTCGATGTTATGATCATTATGCATTCGATTATAATGTATTCGAATATTATGTATTCGAATGTTGTATTTGATTGGTTGTCGAACACATTACGTTATACAATATATATAGTACAGTAATAAAAGAAATTACAATACATCAATAAAAAGTTATAGCATACAAAAGTAAGACTTCAGTACATAGCAACGCATGTGAGTATAAGTTGATGTCAAAAATAGTACTTTTATATATGATACAGTAAACAATTTTGTAAAAAATTATACCCAACACTATGTTTCAGTAAATAAATATGAATATGCAATGAATCAACTGAAGTGATGTCTGCCAATGCAGTACACATATTAATAGATATTATACAGTCAAATAGTACTTTAGTATATATAAATTTTGCAGTATATGTATTTGAAATAAAACAGTATAGGTAACATATGTGTAGTACATTATGTGCAGCAAAATAAATATGTTATACAATGCTTCAATAATAATGCCAATGATGCAAGACAATACAACACAAATATTAATATTTTTTAGTACACGTAAATAATATTTTAGTTGGAGAACTGATTTTGCAGTTCATGTATTTGATCAAATAATACATTTAGCATATTCTGCAGTATTTCTTACGCAACAACTTATACACAAAATCTATGTTTCGGTGCATATTGTGCAATAAAATAAACCGTGTGATGTAATATATCCAACATATATTAAAACAATAGTACACATAACATATGATGGAGTATCTTATAGTAAAACAAATTATACATGAACACTATGTTTTAGTAAATAGAAAGATGCATTTATCGCAATTATCTGATCCATTTAATTGTATTTAACGTATCACTAATGAAAGAAATCATTAATATATAGAACTTAACATCTTCAGGAATTCCAAAATTAAGAACACACAATTAATGTTTCAAACACCCAAGAACACATGTTCTTAAGGGATTGTAAAGTGAAGTTAGTTCTCCCATAAACTTTTGCAGAGATTCACTAATGATTGATTGTCGAATCATTATGTATTTGAATGTTATATATTTGATTGGTTGTCAAACACATTCCGATATAAAATGTATATACTGCAATAATGAAAGACATTGCAATACATAAAATAGAAAGTTATAGCACCCAAAATTAGGACTTCAGTACATAACAACACAGTTCAATGTCCTTTTAATGTCAGGAATAGGAGTCATGGATTTTAAGTAGATGGTTTCAAGAAGGAATGAAAGCGATGGTGTAGAGAAAAAATAACTTAGGTAACCGTTAAAATTTTGGAGTTGCCTATAAATATAAAGGGTGATGTCCAAGATTGAATAAGATTCTGAACCGACGAATCTCTATTACCGTGAACTAAATAATCGGGCAGTAAGACTTCCGATGAAGAGAAATAAAAAAATTGATAGTTGAAGATCTGAGCCAGTTATTAAAAGCAAAGTTTGAATATCGCTAGTATTTAATAAATAAGATCAAAAATTTGTTTCATGTCCCGTAGAGGAGAAGAAAAGTTTTTGGATTTTGTTTTGTATTGTCATTTACATGTTATAAAGTGAGATTGATTATGAGCAAAAATAAAATAAAAATTATACTTAGTGATATCCCCTTGGTATATCAACTGATTATCAAGGGAAAACTACAGTAAGGATATAGTCGTATTTTAGGTATATTTCTTAATCAGTATAAGAACTTTTGTGTTTTTACATTACTGTTTCATTATCTTTAACCCTACTGTTAATCAATTTCAACCAACAATAAGTTAAAAACAACTAACATTACCACAATAAGGTTCCGCATTACTATAGTAATCTTTGAATAACTCAATTGTCAAACTAATCTTGATTAGATTGTGAGTTTCGATACAGAGAGATTATTAATCCCCGTCTCCTAGTCTCACAACAAGTTATATAGAGACTTTCACTTAGCCGTGAAAAAGGAAGGTGGTCCGGCAGTGGCTAGAGGAGAGGGAGGCGATCGGCTAAGCCCAAAGGAGAGGAGAAGATGAGAGTGATGAAAGGATAAGGGATAGAATGAGAATGGAGAAAAGAATGATGAAAAAATCATTCACCTCACCTTTTATATAGGGGCTTGAGCTCAAGAAGATGAATGGCAAAATTTATACGGTTAAAACATCGTCTTATCACAACGAATGTAAAATGATCCTACAAGCTCAAAACAAGCTCACCCTTTATATAAGGAGTGGGTATGCATAAGGGGAAGATCAGAATCGAGCAAATCCGGGCCCGGATCAGAATCCTTTACCGAGCCTAGACTAACCTCGAAATGGTCTCAGAACAAGTCCAAATTGGCTCAGAACAAACAGATTGGATGACCTCAAAACTGAGGTCGAGGTCGACCTATAAGATTTGAAGCACTCTCGAAAAAAGTCAAGTTTTCCAAACATGCCTAAAAAACATTTCGAAAATAAAATTCCCTATTCAAAGTCTTCCTATTAATTAGACGAGGTTATAACTAAAGATTTGGGGATGTGGAGGGGGAGGGGGGAAATGATGGTCAAAGTGAAAATAAATTAAAAAACGACATGGAGATTGATCGAAGAAACTAGAGGAGCGAAAACTGAGACCGGTCGGCTAGGGAGGTTCACCCTGGCAAGGCCTAGCCGCCCTCCCTAGCCGTTCTGCCATAGGTGGGGGTCGACCCCTTCTTGGTCGACCTGCCCTAGGTTGGTCTCCTTGGTTGGCCTGCCCTGGGTCCGCCTCCACCTCTAGTATTCACACCCCGACTCGATCAAACGAATGAATTATCCGTAAACGACAAGGCCCTTGAAGGATAGAGCCCATTCATAAAAAAAAACCGTCCAATTAGGTAATAATGCCTATAAATAGTAGTGTTAACACATACTTCGAGGTGATTCCTTCTCTCTCCACATTTACCCATTCTTCATATATTCAACTCATTTTTATCGGATTTCGACCGAGATTGATTTGATCGTCGGAGTGGGTTTTTGAGGTTGAAACCTCGGATCCCGACTAACGGTGTAGGTTCTTTGGTGGTGCGTAGGTTTTCTGTCGGCTCCAACAAAACTTAGCTCTTCTAGTCGATCGACCCGACGAAGGTCGACCTCCCAGCTCAATCAAGCGATTTTTTACTCTAACTATTTTCTGACAAACAAAGAATATGACTGGAGAACTCAATAATTATACCTTTATACATAAAAATAAGGAACAATTCCGTTGCAATGGCCCTCGTCCCTAAAAGACATGATCATTTGCAAAGGAAACTTCCTTCACTAAAAAACATCATATGTGACGGACAATACACAATTGTGAAGGAATTTTCCTTCACAATATGTATTTAGAATCATAAAGAAAAATAAAAAACTTATTGTCGCGGAAGGATCAAGCCATTGGGATTGATTTTTTTTTTTTTTTTTTTGTGTTGACAAGCCATCAAAAAATTTATGTAACACTTGCTTCGTCCCATATTAATTATTACGTGATGACTCAACACAGAAATTTATGTGATTGTTGAATTTGTATGGTGATGGTGATAAAGTTTATTATAGCAGTTGAGAGAAGAGTTAGTGATGTAGGGTAACGGATGTGATTGATTATTTTTTGTGTCTGTTAAAAGGTTATCGAAAAACAAGCTAACATTTATTTTGGGACGATCCAAATAAAAAAATATAACAATTAATACAGGACGGTGGGAGTAGGTCATTTTAATTTTTTTTAAATGACGAGTGCCTTGCCATGTGTTATGGGATGTTGTTTGTGATGTCTTGTATCGTTTTGTGTGTAGTTATATATTACTCCCTCCATTCCAAAACGATTTCCCCCACTGTGGCCAATAAAATACTATGTGAATCTCATAATAAGAGATGAATCCTTACATAGAGTGAAAATTATCAATATATATATATATATCCGCTACTCTATATGCAGCCATAAGAATGCTGGAAGCTTTGTTTGATAATCTTTTATCCACGAGGACCAACACCATTAGTCATCACTTATACTTCTCAAGACTTTTACTTCTCAAACTTTAACGTGGAAAATTATCTTGTGATGGTGTGCATAAAACTCCAAACATACATGCAGGTAAGGTTTGATCTAATTTTATTGCATTCCAAATAATAGATCTAATTTTAGTACATTACATGTACTGATTGATTTTGGTAGGCCGATGAGATGTACGACGTAATGTTTTCCCATTGACGACGACGATGTTGACGAGTTCTGCGTTGGTAAAAACGAACTGATAATTACAATAAGTACTTATAGTATCGCTAAATCATACGTTTTGGATTTGAAAAAATGATTTTTTTTAGGAAAGTCAATATCTTATGTAATTGATGATATGTTATTTATGAATCTGAATTTTGAAACCTAAATTTTATATTTGTGAAAGTGATTTTGTAATTGATCAAGAGGTATTTTTTGAGAATAAAATTATAATGGGTACTTTTGTGTAATTAAAATTACATAGGGTATTTATTAAAAATTCACCCTTATTTTAATATAAAATAATTTTCAAATAAAAAATAAAATATGTTTTATAAAATTTGTGAGACAATCCTCAAGAATTATGAAAAAGATGAAGTAATATATTCTTGTGAGTTGGTTCATGATCACAGTGTGAAAACAAGGTTACAGAATTATTTTGATTATGCGCTTTTAGAAAAGGGAGACTTCTTGACAGGTATCCCTTTGAAGTTTTTATTATACAAAATATCCTAATCTAATTTTATTCTCACTAAATAACCCATTATCAATTTAGTGATTATTTGTTTCCGAATATAATTATTATCACCAAAATTCATTTTTAAATCTAATATTGACTTTTCTATATGACGCCACCAACATGATATTAGGTCCATGAACATCGTCACCACCCTCAACAGGACTGTTGGTTCAGGCTCAAATTGGTGTGTGTGGCGAGATGGAAAGAAGGTTGGTGGGAAACCCCCTTTCTATATTTCTCTCTTATTGTTGTGCATTTGATATATTGAACTTTTATGGTGTCCTCTCAAATAGATAAGACCGTAATGAATCGTGCCCTTCAAGTATCTCAGAATTTGTTTCACAACCTTGTGATGCATTATAGTGGGCCTCTCCAAATACCTGAGACATCCAACGATGTGCCTATATTCTATGGTATCCACGGGATCTCCCTCTGAATCTTTGTGCAGTCGCAGTTTGGACTCCAACGGATACTTAGTGGCATTGCACTCTGCCATCACTAATTGTGATAAAATCTTCTTGGCATAAGCTGACTGTTTCAGCTTTATCCATCCTTCATTCTACTCAACTTCAATCCTCAGGTAGTACAAGAGAAGTCCCAAATCGCTCATCTCAAATTCTGTCATCATCTATTTCTTGAAACTCTTGACTTCTCCAGTGTTGCCTCTTGTCACAATGAGGTCATCAACATATACTCCCATAATCAGTACTATATCTCCTTCACCTCGAGCATAGACGGCCTGGTTTTGAGAGCATCTCGTGAATCCAAATTCCTTCAGGCTTTTGTCTAACCGAGTGTTTCAAGCTCGCGGAGCCTGTCTCAGCCCATAAAGAGCTTTCGACAACCTGTACACCAGATGCTTCTAGCCTTGTACCTCAAACCCTTTCGGTTTAGTAACGTAGACCTCCTCCTCTAACTCTCCATTGAGGAATGCTAATTTGACATCCATGTGGTGCATCGCCCAGCTCTGATTTATAGTAAATACAAGTATCACCCGAACCGTATCAAGTTTTTCAACGCGTGCGAACACTTCTTCTAAGTCTATGCCTTGTCTCTGGACAAACCCTTTAGCCACCAACCTAGCTTTGTGCTAAATATCCCGTCCGTCTGAGTCCTTCTTCAATTTGAGCACCCATTTTAAACCAATGGTTTTGTGGCCTTGTGGAAGTTCAGTCAGAGTCCAAGTGTTGTTCTTCTCGATGGACTCCAGCTCCTTCTACATTGCCTGATACCAGACACTCTCATCTACTTCTTCTCGGTAGGAGGGTGGCTTGTCAGACTCCAACATTATCAGCTCATCTTCGCCATTATCAAGATCTACTTCTTTTATATTGACGTAAATCTCTGCGATGTCTTTGAGACGTACAGAGTCGCTATCTGGAGACTCCGAAACTTATAATGGTATGCACAAAGTTGAGGTAGATGAACTTGCCTCTCCTACCGTAGGTGACGAATAACCTATACCAGTAGTTGATTCTTGTTCTGCTGCACCTGTCACATCTTTTGTCGCTGGTTTAGAATTGGAACTATCAGATAAGATGAACTCTAACAATCCGCTATCAGTATCTGTACTCCAGTTCCACCCAAGGTTCTCTTGGAAGATCACGTCACTGCTTATATGAAATTTCTTCTGATGAGGATTGTAAAGACGATGTGCCTTACACCCTTCCCCCCACTCCAAGGTAAACCATGGGCTGGCTCTGATCATCCAACTTCTTTGGATGCGGTATTGTCACCTTCGCATATGCCGTGTAACCAAAGACTCTCACGTGCTCGAGATGGGGTTTACGGTCATTCCAAACTTCGAACGGGATGCGCTCTCCTAGCGCCTTTGTATATGGAAAATATATGTTTTTGAATATGGAACTAGCAGTGGCCATCACGGTCTGGTTTCTCCACTCTACTACACCATTTGCTGAGGGGAATACGGTGCAGTGAAATGCATCTGAATGTCCCATTTCTTCACACAGCCTCGTAAACTCTTTCGAGAAACATTCTCCTCTACGGTCCGTCCTCAAGGTCTTTATTCTGTGATTAGTCCAGTTCTCTACCTGAGGTTTGAACTTCTTGAAAACAGAACATGCTTCGTCTTTTGTTTTGAGTGTATAGACCCACATACAACGGCTATAGTCATCGACAATGAGGAGAAAATACGAGTTACCGGCAAGTGTGCTTGGCGTGATTGGCCCATATAGATCGACATGCAGTAACTCAAGCGGCTTCTGCACTCTGTAGGGAGCCTAGTCTGCTTGGTTGTCAAACAAGCCTCACAAAGCTTGTTTGGATGTGATAACTTTGGAACTCTGAATGTCATCTTCTTTTCTCCTATGAGCTTCAGTTTATGAAATTTGTCATGACCGAGTCTGGCATGGCATAACTATGCCATGGTAGGTAGTTGAGACTGGCTAGGAGGCAAACCGGTTTGGCTAACCTACCGTTGTCATATACCCTCACGGCTTCTCCTACCATGTTCACCTTGACCTAATCTCGGTCATTTGTCCAAGGTTTATGATGTTTGTGCATATCTTTGAAATATAGTATACCTCATAGAGGATATACTGGTCTCAATTCTTACACTAAAATACGATCGTCCCTTTGTCCATGACTTGAACATCCGAGCCATCGTCAAACCTCACCTTCCCGGTGAATTTTTCATCTAGCTCGTGAAATATTTCTTGTTGTTTCGTCATATGATTAGTAGCACCATTGTCTAGGTACCAAATATCCTTATAGGCAATCTTTTCCTCACCCTGGGAAAACACCTGCAACACCTTTTCTTCTTTGGGCTGTATGGCATCGCGCGGCTTAGCTTGTGTCTTCTCCTGAGACATAGAAAACAATAGTGCTGACTCGTCACAGGTAACGCATGTATGTTGGCTCTCGTCGTTTCATCGCTTGCTATGGCATTCCGAAACATAGTGTCTCATCTTCCCTTAAATGAAATACTTAATGTGACTTTTGTTACGGCTGTCGTTGCCGGTGCCTCCCGCACCTTTCTAGCGCACTACATAATTGCCGCCACGGCCGCCCCTTCCGCAGCCTCATCCACGCCACTGGTTTTACCTCGGTCTGAGGTGTCGAATCCGTATCCCTCGCCAAACGATGAAGTTTCCACATGGCTGTTCTTCTGGGGTGTCTTCCGCTCTCTTTGAGTGAACATGAGCCCACCTTCAGTGTTCTTGTGGAGTCGAGCTCTCTCTTCGAATGTCATCAATCGTCCTATAGCCCATCTCAATGTCGTAAAATTGTTTGATCCTAACAACAACTTTGATATATCTGTCTGGCACACAGTCGAGTAGTTTGTTGACTAGTGTCGTATCATTAAGATCTGTGCCAAGGCTGAAAAATCTGTTCGACATACCACTGATTTTTCCAGGGAACTCATCAATCGACTCCTGTTCCTTCAACCCCAGAGCATCAAATTCACTCTTAAATGTCTGTAACCGAGCTTTCATCAATCGTTCAACACCCAGGTATCTTGTTTTGATGCTCTCCTAAATATCTTTGGCCGTTTTCTTCTTCGCAGTCTAAAGAAAAACATCTTCAGGGATAGATTGAAGGATGCAAACACGTGCTGTCTTGTCCTTTCTGCGATCAACATCCTCTCCCTCTACTTGTTCGTCCGTCTCCCAAATGTCATGGGCATCTAGGATTGCCTTCAATTTTATTGTTCATACTGTGTAGTTGGAAGAGTTTAGCGTCGACAAATGGTACGACACTCCACCACTCTTCTTCGACGCCTGCTGAGGAACAATAGACATTTGGGATTTTTTATATAAAAAAATAGCCTCCTTTTCTCCATTTCTTTTCTTTGTTTTTAAAAACAATCTCCTTTTTTCCTTTTCTTTTCTTTTGTTTTAAAAAACAAAAGGTTTAGGGTTAATATGGATATTATGCTCCACACATCCCTCTCTCTTTCCCCTTTTTTTCTCACCGCTATACACACTCTCTCCCCTTTTCCCCGAATCTCTTCCTCTCTACCCGTCGTCACCACCAGAAATCACCACCTAAAACCACCGCCGTCTTTCTTCTTCATTTTCTGCTCACACGAGCTATGCACTGTCGCTAAGCTGCCTTAAACACTGCGAATCGGGTCTCCACTACTCCTTCTTCTTCTTCGTTGCCTTGCCTGATTTTCCTCAAATCTTCTTCTAACAGCGGATCTGGATTTTAGGTGGCCTGATCCACCAAATGGGGACGGTGGATCTAGTGATGGTGGCTGTCGGATCTGGTCGGGGCGGCGACCAGCGGCGGCGGCTAGGCTCTGGTGACTGGATCTATTTGGTGCGACAATTGATGATGATATGACGACGGCCTCGGGAATGGAGGCACGGCTCGAACTTTGGGACGACTATGGTGGATGACGGTGGCCACGTGTCGGGGTTCGATCTCCCTGACAGATCCGAAACCAAACCGGACGGGATTCGATCCCACTGTCGGATCCGCAACCAAGCCGGAGAAACCCGCTCTGATATCAAATATTGGGTCATGATCAAATTGGTGCGTGTGGAGAGATACAAAGAAGGTTGGTGGGAAACCTCTTTTCTGTATTTCTCTCTTATTGTTGTGCATTTGATACATTGAACTTCTATGCCATTTAAAGGAAAAAATCAATGCTTTACAAAACACGTTTTTGTACAAAAACGTGGAATTCTAACACTGGCCGATGGAGATGAACAGTGCTGGTTTTTGCCGGTGAAGATGAACAGTACTCGGTGTTACTGTGCAGGCGTGATTTTCATGTGGAGATGTCAAGGTTATCAGCTTACATGGACAACCGTCGACTTTACCACACGATACGTATTGCTTGTAGAGCCTAATGTACTGAATTCCAAAAGTTGACGTATTGATTCCGACAGGTTGGCGTATTGATTCCCGTAGACAAACTAGTATATTTATCACCACGGTCCTCGACAACAACCAACATTAGCCGACGTTATCACTCCCGCGGGATTTATGACCAGATTTCAGTACGCTCCATTCAACACCATTAGTTCTTCGAAAGTTTGTCCAATCGTCACCTCTTCTACTAGAATTAGTACGTCATCAATCTTAGTCGAAAACCATCATCAGAAGCCTCACCTATCAATACTGCTCTTTCACCAAAACTAGTGTGTCATCATCATCGTCGATGTTAGTTGAAAACCATCGTTAGTAAGTATCACTCCATTATGAGTACGTCTCTCTCAGCGTCAGTACGCAATCATCGCCATTGATAATCGAAATTGGATGAGCAATTGGTTTTTGTTTTCGACAGAACAATCCTCGTCTTAATGCCAACATGTCGGGAGGGGTAGATGAGTTGTGGATGGGGCGGTAGATAAGGTAATCGATGAGGAGGGAGAGGGGCTGCATTCACGGAGGATGACGAAGCTGCGACAAAGTAGGTAGTAGAGATGCCAAAGAGTTGAGATGGAGTGAGAGAGGCTGTAAAGTGAGGGAGGAGATAGTACATGATATGTAAGATATTACATGGGAAAAATATTTAGTATTAGAGAGAAAGAAATTAAAATATTACAATGTTATGAAAATGGCAAATGTAGATTTGAATATATATTCAAAAAAAAAAAAAAATCTGTACATGGGTACCTATGCGGGAGAAAAAAGGTGTGGATATTTATTGGCTATTATTTTTGTTAGATGAGACATATGGATAACTTGTTCTTTTAGGATATGATAAGTTACCCTCAATCTCAATGTTTTGTTAACGTTGAGATGTTTTTGTCATTGCTGAGACAAAGTTTGATTTATGTTATATGAGCATCAAACATATTTTTTTATAAAATTTATTATAAAATGTATTACTTAGGGAAAAAATTATATAAAGTATCACTTGAAAGATTTTATTTCAATAAGGTACAACTAACTTTCATAAATTCTCATGAGCTACCACCCTAACCCAAGTAGTGCACCTATAAAACAAAGTATTACATCTATAAAAAGTAATACGTCTCTAAAAAAAAGTAGTTCGTCCTACAGAATCAGGACGAAACAATTAGTGCGTCCGATCGGAACAAATAATACGTCAAGCATGATATAGTAGGTCTGTCGGAATCTGATTGGAGCAAGTAGTACGTACGGCCGGAACAAGTTGTACGTCCATCAGAATCCGACCGAAGCAAGTAGTGCATCAGTCGAAATCCGGGCAAAACTAATACGTCCGGTCGAAATCCGATGAGAACAGTTAATACGTCCGTCGGAATAATTAATATGTCCATCGAAATACGACTAGAGCATACACTTAAACATAACCCACTCAATACCCCATCACTGCCAACATAAACCCCACACTGATCAAACCTATCGAGAGAATAAAGATAGGTGTTACACATCCTTGCATCAACAAAATGAGCACACGTCCAAGTCCAAAGAGATTATCCCTTTACTAGCTAGAAAGCTCCTCGTTGCAAGTCTATCAATGATCGTAATCCATACATATAATTGGACTTTCGACGATATTAGTCCCTGCCACATCTCTTAGAAGACATTTTCAGTAAAAATAATATGTTTATTCTTAACAGGTGTTAACAATCTTTATTTTTTTTGTTAAAAATATATTTTCAAAATAATATTTAATAAAATTATTATCATTATTTAATTTACATAGTTTAGTCAAATATATGTTATGTGGTGTTTAGACATTTTCCTTGAAAATAAAAATCTAGAGAAAAACTAAATACATAACACAAAAGACTAATTTCATAATAGTTATGTTTTAAGTGAAAACAATTCTTACTAAAATTAAGAATTTGTTCCGAATTTAATCATTTTTATTTTGGATTTAACTCTTTTCAAAACCAAATTTATGTATATATAAAATAATTAAAAATATATATAATGTTAAAATGATGGGTCCAACGTTAAAAAATTAAAGACAGAGCTTTCGAGTAAATATTGGGAATAATAACTTTATTTTTTCTTATCTCCAAAGAGAAAACCCTCACAGCTCCGTCCGATCTCCGGCAACCAACACCACCGCTCCTCCGACGACAAACATCAACCAATCCACCGTCGGCGGTACACAAATCTCCGCCGTGTCCCTCGACTCTCCATTCTCCGACTTCAACGGCGGATGCATTTTATTGTCGATTCTCCATTCGCCGACGATTAGTTGTCCGGCGAAATGCCGAAATGGCAGACAATGACTTCTTAGATGCGATTAGAAGCCTATCTGGAGTTTGGGTTGTCACCGAACATCAGGTACGATTATCTTCGTTTATGTGCTTTGTTTAGATGCATCTGAATGTCTAAATTTGTCTTATTTTTTGTACGATAATTGTGCGGACATGAAAGTCGGTTCTTGTTTAGGAAAGTCTGAGTTGGAAGCGTGATAGGATCGAATCGGAAAAAACTGAAAAAATTAAAAAAAATATATAAAAAAAATTAATAACGAAAATTATTATCATTTTTAAAATTAAATTATTTTTTTAAAAATGAATCTTGACGAAGGAGAAAACCATTTTTTTAGTGTTTTATTTTTTATTTTTGTTTCTGTAAATAATTTTATTTCAGTAAAATAGAAAACAAAAAACAGAAATCGACCGTAAGAATGAATGAACCCTTTCTAATAGTTAGAGAAATGGATAGCGGCATAACTGACACGAGACTAAATTGGTCGGTTCTTCTAGGTCGATGTCACAACTCTTCCTAGTGACGACGAAGGAATTCTTCGGAGACTCTTATTAGCGTATAAACTACTTCTGTGATTTGATTACGTTTACCATCAAGTTTCTAATCGGAATGAGCAAGCATTATCACTGAGAAAAGAGAAAAGATAATGAGAAAAGATTACGTATTTATAAGGTTACGTCCGTCCATGGTGATCTTATATATATATTTAACATTCAAAATCATTTGAAAAAATCAAAAACATCATAAAAATAATTTATATTTTTTAAAAACGTTAAAAACAAATGAAAAATGATTTTAACAAAACGATTATTTTTTTTGAAAAAAAAAAACCAGGATTATGAAGATGATCTCCATCCCACATGATAAGTCGTTTAATCAATTCCTTCAAGAAAAAAAAAAAGATCAAAAAATCAAAATTTATTAAATACGAAATTATTTTATAATAATTAATCTATAATTTTTCAAAAAAAAATTACGGTATATTCGACTGGATGAAAAGTCCTGCCCGATGTTCTTTACGAAAAGCAGGATTATGATGAGCGTTGATGTTTTACGAGTGGTGGGGCCAGATTAGATATTAAAGAAAAGCAGGATTATGATGATGTTTTACGAGTGGTGGGGCCAGGATTGATATTAAAGAAAAACAGGATTATGATGATGTTTTACGAGAGGTGGGGCTAGGATTGATAATGAAAATCTAATTCAGTATAGAAGGATTATAATGAGTGTCTTAGTGACACCGGGACTGGAGAGGTGACACTACTAGCGAGGGGATAAAAGGATTTATAGTGAATGGGGATTAAAAGTAAATAATAATCCTTGTGTATATTTTCATATCAAACACGATTGTTGGGTTTAAAATCCAATCTTTGTTGTAACTTTTTCTATTTCAAATAAATTACGATCACATATATTTTGATATGTTACTGGTTCAGGAGTAAAATATACGATTCAATCTATCATTAATATCTTCTAACAATTTTGTAAAAAAACGACTTTTTATTGTAGTAAATATCAAAGTGTATATTATCGTAATTTATTTGAAATGATGGGAGTATAATGTAAACCAAACGTGGATATAACACATAACTTTATATAACACATTTTTTTAACTTTCTACGGTGGTTGTTTTTTATTTATTTTTATTTTTTATCACTCGTTGATAAAATAATAGTGTTTGTTTCTATTTCTGATGTCTCAAATGATTGAATTGAAGAAGTATAATATTTTTTATACCAAATGATTTTTGATTTTTGTTTTCTGATTCATCTGAATATAATATTTAAAATTTTATTTGCAGAAAATCAATTTATATTATAAAGTGTTTTCGATTTTTATTGTTTGTTATTTGTTATTTGTTTTTATTTTTAAATTGATTTTGATTTTAACACATTTACCATTTCGAACCACAATATCAAAAGAATGGGAACAGTCCCTAAAGCTTTAGTAGGAACAAGGTTTGGAATTTATGAAGAAGATGCGGAAAGCTTCAATAGGAACACAGTTTGGAATTTGATCGAGATCATTTTTTAAATGAATTCAATCATTTATTACTTAACATTTGGGATGAAAAATATATTGAATACAGTTATTTTTCTACATTTCAGGAACAAATCCAATTTATTTATCAAACCAAAGCCCAATACACAAAGCCCATCAATCCAGCAAGCAACGGACAAAATGGACGCAGCCACCGCCGCAAACCATGACCACTGCCCTTGGGCCACCATCGCATACGACCATTCAACAAATCGGCGCAGCCAAGCCACGACAAAATTCGACGCAGCCACAAGTTTCCAGAAAAATCAGATTTCTACAAACGTGCTTCAAAGCTTGAATTTTCATAATCGATGACGTCCTTGCTGAGATATTGAATA